>CABHPH010158367.1:13631-26630 GCA_902168325.1 Peromyscus nudipes | reverse complement strand
ACAGCAAGTTCAAGGTCTTCCTGGGCTGCTGAGAGAGTTCAAAGGCAGCCTGGATAACTAAGAGATTCTGTTTCAAAAAGTAAAAAGCAGGCTGGAGGTGTATCTCAGTGGTAGGGTACCTGCCTAGAATCCCCCAGTGAGGAGCTGGGGGGCATAGTTCGGTGGTAGAATACTGGCTAATGTGTTGTGTCTCCTGGGTTCAGTCACCATTACAATAAACAGTAGTGGCCACAGGCAGAACATCCATAGTCCTGTAACTAGCAGAACGACACTTTGAAAAGAAGGAGGGGGCAGATGATGAAGAAAAGCCTGCCTCTCGGAGTCTGGGAGGCTCTAGGTCAGTTGTTCTTCCTTCAGAGTCTGTGCACACCTGGGGCCTCTCTCCTAGTCGTCTCAGGTAACTCCTTCTCACCTGGGGCTACTCTGCCATCACCAACTCCAGACATTTGACAATGTTTGGAGACATTTTCTCATAACTCTAGGCAGGTGCTGTTAGTGCCTAGTCGGTCGGGATCATTGTTCTAAGAGAATTACTTGGCCCTTTCAAAGGCCAATAGTGCTGATGTCATGCACTTGAACCTTGAACTTGCCTGAGTCTTGATTTTAAATACTCTATAGTTTGAATTCTTGCTACAAACTGCACACACACACACACACACACACACACACACACACACACACACACACACCCCATAGACTCTCATGTATTCAGGTTGCCCTTGAATTCACTATCTAGCCTACTTGAGTGTTGAGCTTCTGATCCTCCTGCCTCCACCTCCTGAGTTTTGGGATCACAGACATGCACCTCCCATGCTGAAGGTGGAGTTCAGGATTTTGTACATGCTAGGAATGCTCTACCAGCAGACCCACATCTCCAAAACCACACACATGTTTTCTAAGAGGCAACTACCATACTATCTACTTTTTAATTCTCTTCGAAATTTGGCTTTATTTCAAAGGGGCAATGTTCTAAATCCCAGTGACAATCAGAGTCCTCTCTCCCTGGGGATTCCCAGAACCCAGGACTGTTTGCTAAGCACAGACTCATGCCAGCCCAGCCCAGCTCAGCCCAGCAGTTTTGGGCAGCCCCTAGAGGGAGGAAACTCCAAGCTATGGGTTGAACTGTTTCCTCTCAATTTGTATTATAGCCCCATCCCTTCCCTTATTGCAGAATAAGACCATGGCTCAGCAAAAGATCTTGCCACCAAGCCTGATGACCTGAGTTCTATCCCTGGAACCCACATGTCAGAGGCAAGAACTGACCTCTGTACTCACACACATATCCACACAGAAAATAAAAGTAAATAAAGTGCAAACTTTTGCACATGTGCTTATCCTGACTCACAATGAGCTTCATAGTGGACGAGGTTGAGTCCCGACTCCAACATGATGATGGGGCCTTAGAGGAAGGGAGCTTGGAGGCTGGCATGATGACATGGTCAGTAAAAACACTTTCCTTGCAAGCACTAGGCCCTGAGTTTGATCCTCCAGAACCCACGTAAAATGGTGAATGAATGAATGAATGAATGAATGAGCAGAGCCTGAGGGGCAGAGATAGGAGGGTCCCTGGGGCTTGCAGGCAGCAGCTGAATCAGCAAGCTCCAGGTTCTGTGAAGACCTTGTCTCAAAAACGAAGTGGAGAGTGATAGAGGGAAATAGCTAGAATTAATCTCCAGCCTCTGCATGCATGTGCACGCATGGGCGTACATGTCCATGGATGTGCCTGCACACACATCACACATGAAACAAGGTGGGAGGACACATGAGGAAGGCCTGCCAAGGTTGCCCTTTGGTGTGCATACGTGAACACCTATAGGCAGGTGCACACGTGAACAAACATACATACAACAGAAAGAAAAAGAAAAGAGCGTTTGGGACCCCAAGGAGAACATTGCAGGATGATGCTGTCACAAGCTGCAGAGCTAGCGGAAGCTGGGAGGAACCTGACACCCTGTAGATACCTTGACCTTGGCCAGCCAGGCCCCAGAACTACAACAAAATAATTCTGAGACTTTAGCCAGTAGGTACCAGGTATTCTGTCACTATCAGATTAATACCCTGCCTGAGTCTAGGTCCTGCGGATTTTTTTTTTTTTTTTTTTTTTTTCAGGGTTTCTCTTTGTAACAGCCCTGGCTGTCCTGGAACTTGTTTTGTAGACCAGGCTGGCCTTGAACTCACAGAGCTTCACCTGCCTCTCGAGTGCTGGGATTAAAGGCGTGCACCACCACCGCCCAGTGCTGCTGGATTTTTTACAAGGCCAAAGCTGAGTTAGGGAGCTTAGTCACCATTCTCAGAGATTGACTGGTCCCTCTGCTTCTCTCCAGGTTGCTGCTGATACTTGCTCACACGGGTGAAATAGAGTCAGAATGTACCAGAGAATGGAGGGACATAAGGAAGAGAAGGGGCTGACGCCCCCCTTGGGTGGATGGATGGGGCTGGACTCACCTGAGCTCAGCAAAAGTTTGCCACACAGAGGACAGTTAGAGTGGCCCAGGAAGGTTCCTCGCACCAGCTGGTGCCCATTGACACACTCCCGCCTCCCTGGAGCATCCTGAATCTTATCCTTTAGATGCGCGGGGCTCTTCCCCTACACGAGACAAGGGTGGGTCTCAGGATGTCTTCTGCACGGTCTGGTGTAAGCCCCTCCCCTGAGGACCCCCAACCACCAGGTTCTACCCACAGAACAGTCTAATTGCTCTAATGGCTGGACCCAGCCGCTGCCCTACACAGTCAAAAAGTCCAAGCTCTGGGCTTGACTCACACTAATCTGTACCCTGGAAATCTCCACCCCGCCCCCTGCCTCCTCCAAGGAAATCCTATATAAACCCTGTGTTCTGCTCAGTTCTCTGCTGCTTCTCACCTGAGCAGAGGCAGCCACCCTCCTGGGTCTCCCCCCCCCCAGCATCTCTTGTGTGAGGTTTGTTGGGTGTGACTTTGTGGTATTCCCCAGCTCCCGACTGCCAAGATACCTTTCCCCTCAGAGCTGGAGAACTTACATCTGGTCCTTTTGTGCCCTCCACCTCCCCATATCCAGTCCTGGCTTGAATCCCGGGGTTCCTGAGTCAGCGGTACTTTATGGAGCTGGGGGAGGAAGCGTGAGCCCCCTAGCTCCAGCTCAGCCCCCCAGCTCCAGCTCAGCCCTCTCACCTTCTCCTTTTGCCTGGTGACCCTGCTTCGGAGGGAGCTCAGGCTGCGCTTCACTCTGGTGCTCTTGTCTGTCTTCTCGATCTTGCCCCCACCATCCTCACTCCTAGAGGGTGGGAAGGAGGTGACAAAGGGCTCCAGGCCACTCTCAGGCCACTCCGGGAGGTGCTCCTGGAATCCATCCCCCCCCCATGTGACCCTGTCTGTGGTTCCCAGTTCCCCATCTTCCTTCCCCTTTCCTCCTGTTCCCCCCCTCCCCCGGCCTTCCCTTCCTCTCGCTCTGCAGCCCAGGCGGTCCTTGAACCCGTGATTATCCTGTCTCAACCTTTGCTCTCTAGGTGACGTCAGCTCTTAGGGGACTTGGCATAAAGGCCCTGCTATAGCCACCAATGGCCGCTTGTGCTTACTCAGATAAGAACTCGAACCAGGTGAGGCTGGAGTGGGCTCCTCCAGGGCTGACGGGCACGTGAGTTCGCTGACGGGCCCTGTAGGAGCAGAGTGGGACAGACATCTAAGTTCTCAGGCAACTGAGTCCTTATCCTTCATTTCTGCATCCACAGGGCTTCAGAATACAGGCGCATCTCAGGGGCCCTGTCTGAGGGCCCACCAGTGACTGTGGGCTCACACATGACGTGACAGCAGGCTGTCCAGCAGAGGGCGGTGGTACTGTGTCTCGGACGAACCACATGAGCATGTCAGGGAAGTTTTCTAACCCATCTCAGGAAACAGACACCTTTTCTCGTTTGCGTCATTCTCTTCTAGGTTTCCTTTTTCTCATCTCTCCATCCTCCTCCTGAGCACCCTCCCCTTCCTCCTCTTTTCCCTTTTCTTCCTTCTCCCCTCCCCCTCTTCCCTCCTTCCTTCTCCTCCTCTTCCGCAGTCTCACTACGTAGCCCAAGTTAGCCTTAAAGTCATAATCTTCCTGCCTCACAGTCTCCCCAAAACCGGGATGAAGGCACGGATCGTCACACCCATCCTTTCTTCTTCCTACTGGATCCCCGTAACTGTCCGCTGCCCCGTCTGCGCCCATACCTGTCCCTCATACTGCCTCCCCCAGTATTCACGCACACACACCCCCATCTCTCATGCTTGTCTCCTCCAGCCCCTCGCCCTCACACCTGCTCCCTTCCACTTACCCGTGGTACTGTCGCAGTTCCTGAAGCACTTGTTGCACTATCAACCTAGGGAAGGGGTGGGTTACAAACATCTGCACCATGACCATACCCTAGGCCCCCATGCACACTCTAACTGGGCGCCCTGAAGATCCCATGGTGTCTTCCTCCTGGGCAAAGGTTGTTTGAGAAAGAAGCCCCAATATGTGAGACTAAGCCAGATTAGGCTAGCGTGGTCATTTTTCAAAAAAAAAAATTTTTTTTTTTTTGAAACAAGGTCTCCTCTATTTCAGGCTGACCTCCAAGCTGAGGATGGCCTTGAACTCTTCCAGTTCTCCCGCCTCCACCCACGGAGTGCTGGGGTCAGGTAGACACCACCACATGCCTGGTTTATGTAGTACTGGGGATGGAGTCCTGCGCATGCTAGGTGAGCACTCTATCAAATGAGCCGCAGCCCCAGCAGGGTTGCTTACAAGCAGCAGTTACGTCCTCTGGCCCCCGGCCTCTACCCACCTCCCCCCAGCGGTCCTCTGGGGTACTCTGTCTGTTGTGGGACAGACACTCACACATGGTCTGGCTCCACATGGTCCTTTTCCAGGTTCTCTAGCACAGGCGGTTCAAGGCCTAGAATCAGTCCCCAGCACAGGGGACGCAGGGATGAGCAAGGGTCCGGCTCTACACCTGCCCACCCCAGCCCCGGAAGGATAAGAGGGTACCTATGACACTAGCAATCTCTCAGGGAGGAAGAAGCCACAGCCCATCTTAACGGGTCTACGCAGACTTAACAGACTCTCCCAGGCTCGCTCAGGAGCTACACCCACTGTTCCTTCTTTCAGAGTAAAGCCAGGGAGGCTCAGACCCACTCAAAATAGCAGGGCGGACTTGAGTGACAGCTTGAGTGGCGACAAAGGAATGTGGTCTTTGGTCAGGGATTCAGAGTCCAAGAGGGAAACAAAGAGGGAGCCAGAGCAGGGAGGGAGGGAGGGAGCAAAAGAGAGGATGTGGAAAGAGAGCTGCGGAGAGGAACAGTGGGAAGAGGAGGGAGCGGAGGAGGGAGGGACAGGGAGGGGCCGGTGGAAGATTGCTCCGTGGGTAGAGGTGCTTGCTCCCCCAGACCCACACAGCGTGAGGAAAGAACCAACCCCTGTCCTCTGACCTCCACGTGTGTGCTGTGGCATGCGGACATCCTTCCCAACATATCACACACACATCATTAATACTAACAAAAATAAAAAAGGAGCGAAGGAGAGAGGGGCACCCCAGAGAAAGGCAGATGGCAGACACTGGAGGGGATGCCCTCTTTCTGGACCCGTAGCACTGCCAACTTCCTGCCCTAGTGACCCTGCGCTCCCTCCGAAGCTCCTGTCCTCCCTGAGATCCAGCTGGGGCTCTACCCATGGAGCTCTAACCTGCCTCAGTCATTGAGATGTCCGAAAGACATTCCCGGGCCTGGCTACCTTGCACAGGTGGAGAGGACACGTCTGAGCCAGAAGCCAGTTCCAGACAGCTGACCTCCTCACAGGACACAGGCACTGACTTGGATCTTAGCCTTTTCTCAGGGCAGCTACATTCCTGTTGGGGGAACAGTTTTAATTGCCCTGCCCCAGGTCAAGGGCACCCCAGGCACCACACCTCCTTCCCAGCTCCAGCTTCCAGCCGCATCAGGGCCTCCCTCTACGCAATCAGACTGTAAAGCCTTTCCCAGAACTCTTAGCAATATTTGAGGCTGTGGTACTCAAATCCATATGAATGGGAAGTCCCCCCAACCATGGCTCATGTTTAGGGACAAGGATGTCCCAGCCACAGACGTCCCGTAGTCCCGAGCATGCATTCCCCAGGCGTCAGCCGCCATCTCAGTTCTCTGTTCTCCCTGGCTGCAGCCCCCAGCCATGTTTCTCTCATTGCAGGCTGCACCCTAGGAAAGGGGCCTCTACGCCTGGCTCAGGCTTCAGGATAAGGGGACATGTTCCTTTTCCCCTAGCCCACTGGTAACATTTATGGCTAAGATTATCCTCTCTGTCTGTCTGTCTGTCTGTCTGTCTGTCTCTCTCTCTCTGTGTGTGTGTGTGTGTGTGTGTGTGTGTGTGGTGTGCTTGCATGTAAAGCCCAGAGGACATCTGTGGAAATTATTCCTCCAAGCATAATCTACCAATTTTGTTTTAATGAAGATAGGCTATGCTAGTTGGCTGGTGAGTCTCCGGGATCCTCCATGTCTCCTCCTCCACAGGATTGGGATTGCAAGCATGCCCCACCACACCTGGCTTTTTATACTTGGGCCCTGGGGATCCAACTCAGAGCCTTGCGCTTGCAAAGCAGACCCTTTTCTGACAGTGCTGTCTTCTCAGTCCCATGATTCTCCTTTGATGGGAACATGTCCATCTTCTAGAAGACCCTTTGACCCTGGGGTGGCTCCAGATGTGGCTATGGTTCATCCTGTCTGAAACTCAGGTTGGAGTTAAATCCCCATTGTGGGTTATTAAAATGGTGGAAATCGGGGCTGGAGAGATGGTTCAGTGGTTAAGAGTACTAGCTGTTCTTGCAGAGGACCAGGGTTCAATTCCCAGCACCCACATGGCAGCTCATAGCTGTTTGTAACTCCAGTTCCAGGGTATCTGACACCCTCATGCAGGTAAAACACCAATGCACATAAAAAAAAATGGTGGAAATCCGACCATCTGCATCTAGACACGGGCCCTTGGGGAGGAGACCAGGGTTGCTTTAATGTTGTTCAGGCTGGGGCACCCCTGAGTGCACTTGTTTTTTGTAACAGGGTCTCACTCTGTAGATCAGGCTGGCCTTAAATTCACAGAGATCTGCCTGCCTCTGCCTCCCAAGCTCTGGGGTTAAAGGTGTGTGCCACCACTGCCCATTCCACCTTTAAAGAATGTGTACATATGTAAACTGGGCCGTGGTGGCCAGCCTGATCTACAGAGCAAGTACCAGGACAGCCAGAGCTACACAGAAAAACCCTGTCTCGAAAAATAAAAATCAAGCAAAAAAGTGTACATGTGTGTACAGTGTATGTACATGTTTGTGTGGCTGTGTGCACACGTGTGTGGAGGCCAGAGGTCAACACTGAGTGTTTTCCTCACTGTCCACCTTATATTTACTTTTTTTTTGGTTTTTGGAGACAGGGTTTCTCTGTGTAGTTTTGGTGCCTGTCCTGGACCTCACTCTGTAGACCAGGCTGGCCTTGAACTCAGAGAGATCCGCCTGCCTCTGCCTCCTGAGTGCTGGGATTAAAGGCACACTCCATCATACCCATGCCCAGCTTTCTTAGCAGAAGCCCTTGAGAAAGTCTGTCTCAAAAGAAGATGGACAGCACTGAGGAATGACATCGAGGTTATCCTCTGGTTTCCACACCCTCTTCCCAACCTACATGTTCCCACTTGAACATGTGTGCAGGCGTGCATGTGCTCAAGTACACACACACACACACACACACACACACACACACACACACACATACATGCATGCACACATGAGATGATAGACCCTGAAGGAATTACACATGGACACTCCCTGTCCATTGCCTTGCGATGTACTGAATCCCTAAGGACCACCCGATGAGAAAATCATCACCAAACACAACCCTTGATCTTGACTTCTAGACTCATGAACTAAAACAATCCTCTTTCTTTATAATATGTGTAGTCTGTGGTATTGTGTTACACACACACACACACACACACACACACACACACACACACACACTTGCAAATAGTATCTCAGGGCCCAGAGATGTCACAGCCATGGGCTAAATTAGGGAGATCCCTCTTTCCTGCCCTCACCATAATCAGTGGCTCCTACCTATGGGGGAGGTGCTCCCTCCCGCCCTTCACACTGGCATCGCAGCCCAGAGGGTGCCCACTGGTGGGGTGGGTGCAGGTCCTGCCCACCTTGCTTGAGGGTTCTGCTGCAGTCTCACTGTCGGGTAAGCACACTTGGGTCCAAGTCTTCTGCCCCTCTCCAGACAGATTCAGAGCCAGGCTAGCCAGAGTCCGGGGGAGACTGACTCCTTCCTCCACTGTGGAGGCATCAAGGCTGAGCCTGGGGGAAGAGCAGATATGGAAGCGTTAGAGGCTGGTATCCACATGGCCATGGCCTTAGGCACCCGGGGCAGGAGGGAATTCTCAGGGATGTTCCCAAACCATCCCCCCGTCCCCCGCCCCTCCCCCCAGTCAGGGAGAGGGGCGGGGCACACAGAGGGCTTCACACTTCCCAACACCGGAAGAGTCTGCTTCTTCAGGGAGATTCCCCCGCCCCTTTCTCTTTTTCTATGAAAGTTTCCTTTCTTCCTCTCTCACTTCTTCCCTCTTCCCAGCTTCCTTCCTTTCTTTACCTCCTTTCAATGTTGTGGGTGGAGCCCAGGTCCTCACGCTCGCCAGGCAAGCACTTAAGCGGCACCTGAGCCCCCTTGGGAGGAGTTGAGGCACACCAGTGCAGGGTAGTGGTGACCAAAGCCTCTCTACTTTTGATGCTGCTACTGTGGGTGCCGGGAGATGAGCACCCATCTGTGTTTTGATCTTACGTGAGTCTGTAGCATGCAGGTGGCGGGCAAATTTTGTGTAGACATTCTACCACTTGCA
Source organism: Peromyscus nudipes (assembly GCA_902168325.1). Taxonomy (NCBI): domain Eukaryota; kingdom Metazoa; phylum Chordata; class Mammalia; order Rodentia; family Cricetidae; genus Peromyscus; species Peromyscus nudipes. The sequence goes on along the minus strand of CABHPH010158367.1, from coordinate 17,785 downwards.
GGCCATCAGGTATGGGCTAAACAGGGTGAGTGTGAAGCAAGTGGAGTCTAGGTGGACACCCATGTATGTTTGTATGTGCAGGAATCTACACACACAGATGCTCACATGAGAACACGTCTTTGGGTTGCCTCTAGCAGCACAGGCGCATCGATAACCCTATGTTGTGTGTTTGTAAGCGCAGGAACCTGCACATAGAGGCTCACACATGCTTCTTCCCAATCGAAACTTCCCCTTTGGAGGGAAGGGGAACCCTCAGAAACTCACAAGGGGGCTCAAGAACCTGACAAGTTGTATGAGGAGGACTTCACACACTCGCTGGGAGAGAAGAGACTCTTTGGTGGAACTGCCCGTGAGCTGTGCAGGGCTCCCAGCAGTTTTGGTGAGTCAGTCGGCATTCATGATGTAGCCGCTTTTGAGTTATCTACACTCATGTAAGCAATCCCTCACCCAGATTCCTGTAAGTAACTCCAGTGAAGTCGGTTCTCTGAGCTGGACCTGGACGGGGTCATTTCTCTGGCCTGTCACCGGTGCCCTATCTGGGGTGAAGAGATGTTTGTCTACATCTCCTCAGCAAAAGCCACACAGCTGGGTACCAGGCCGGACAGCAATATGTCCTGAGAACTGGCTGTGGCTGTGGGAAGGTAGGCAGTGGTGAGGGGGATGGGGCTGACCTTCGACAGCTCTCTGAGCAACTCCGAGGCCTCTCCCAGCTGCGTCTCTGAGGCAGGACTGGATCTCCTGCATAACTTGAGCAGAGGGGCTCTCTTCCGGCTTTTTCTCTGGGGGTCTCGGGATCCATAGCTACTTCGGACTGATGGTGGTCAGAAGGGGCCCCTAAGCCCAGATCCCGGAGGTACTCGCTGCCCTGAAGGGCTCCCATATCCAGGCTGAGGTCTTCTGTGCTCTCGCTGAGGTGCCTTGGAAAACCATCTTCCTGTAGGTGGGGAAAAGAGGCCGTTGGTCAAGAGGTAACAGAGGTGAGGTCTCCTGGACTCAAGTCCCCACTCCTCAGCACACAGATGGGCTTATCTTCCTCTTGTCCAATGGGAACTCATCTCTCCAGTGGTATGCTGTGGTGGTTTGAATTTTAGTTTTTAGCCTTGCTTTGACACAGTATTTCCTCACTGTGCTCCCTTCCTTCTTTTAGGAATCGTAATGTCTATTCTGCGCCATTGCATGTTGGAAGTTGTGATCTGCTTTTTGGTGTTGATTACAGATGGTTTTGATTTTACAGGGGGTTACAGTTAAGAGACTGACTTGAGTCTCAGAAGAGACTTTGAACTTTAGACTTTTAAACAGTGTTGAGAGTGTGATAGACTATGGGGACTTTTGAAGTTAGACTAAATACATTTTGAATTATGACTATCAACCTATGGGGAGTAGATCATGGTTGTTTGAATAAGAATGGCCCCCCATAGGCTCATATGCTCAGTCACCAGGGAGTGGCACTAGTTTAAAGGATTCAAAGGATGAGGAGGTGTGGCCTTATTGGAGGAAGTGTGTCACGGGGTGGGCTTTGAGGTTTCAAAAGAGCCCAGATTCTCTCTCTGCCTATAACTCTTGCTGGCATGCTTGCCGCCATGATGAAAATGCACTAAGCCTCTGAAACTGTAAACAAGCCTCCAATTAAGTGTCTTTTATGAGTCGCTGTGGTCACAGTGTGTCTCTTCACAGCAACAGGACAGTGGCTAAGACATACATGCCTAGCCTGGGATTCAAGGTTTCATTTCCCCAAAAGGCTTCCACGCTGGATCTCCTTGCTTCTTAGCCAGGACCACGGTATTCACAGGGCCACATTTCATTCCTGTGTGTGTTTATGTGTGTTCCTGTCTGTGGAGGTACAGTGTACATATGTATGTGTATGTAAAGGTCAGAGGGTCAACCCTGGGTACCCTTCCTCTGGTCTTAGTTTCATTTCCTGTTGTTGTAATGAAATTCCCTGTCTAAATCAACTTCACGGAGAAAGGGTTTATTGGTTTGTAGTTCTAGGGAATGGTGCCAGTCAGTTGAGCAAATCACCAAAAGCCCCTCAGGCATGCCCAGGCTAGCCCAGTGTGGACAATCCTTTAGGAAGACTCTGTTCGTACATGCTTCTACACTGTGTCAATTAGACAATCAAAAATAACCATCCACTTTAGTTTTTGAGACAAGGTCTGTCAGAGGCCTGAAACGCACCCATTTGCCCATGCTGGTTGGCCAGTGAGATTTGTCTGTCTCCTCCACCGGGATTATAGCTTGTGCTACTCCTCCAGGTTGTTCTGGTTTTGTTTGTTGCTTGGCTGCTTTTTGTTTTGTTGGCCCTGGCTGTCCTGGAACTCACTCTGTAGACCAGGCTGGTCTCAAACTCACAGAGATCCGTCTGCCTCTGCCTCCCGAGTGCTGGGACTAAAGGTGTGCGCCACCGCCGCCCGGCTGTTCTGTTATATGTGGGTTCCTGGTATTGAACTCAGGTCCTCACTTTCGGACAGCAAGCACTTTACAGTGAGTCCTCTCTCTGGCCCAGAGGACGTTTTGTTTGTCTTTTGGCTCTTGTGGGGAGTTGCCAAGGATAGACTCATACAGATCTCTGTTGACGATCTGCTTTCAATGTTTTTCGTTTGCTTTGTTTCTTAGGTAGGGCTTTGCCGGACTCCTCTGGTTAATGAGAAACTCATGGGCCTCAAACTTGTGAACCTCCTGTGGTAGTGGCACTTGTGCTGGGTTGACAGTACCCCAACTGGCTCTACTTTCAATTATTTTATCATTATTTTTTACATTTATTTATTTGTTTGCTTGTTTGTTTGCGTGCTTCTACACCAGAGGACAGCTTGTAGGAGTCTGCTTTCTCCTTCTACCACCAGAGTCCTGGGAATGGAACTCAGGTCCCCAGGGGTTGGTGGCAAGCTTCCCTACCTGCTGAGCCATCTTGCTGGCCCTACTTTCAGCTCTTTTACACATATATCCAGAAGCAATATTGCTACCTCTTAAAGTAGTTCTCTGGCTAAGCTTTATGGAGGTGAGGGAGTGGGGATTGAATCAAGGGACTAGGCAAACACTCTATCACTGAGCTACATGCCTAGCCCTGTGCATGTGTGTGTGCGTGTGCATGTGCATGTGCGTGTGCGTGTGTGTGTGTGTGTGTGTGTGTGTGTGTGTGTGTGTGTATGCATGCGTGTGCGCATGCATGCACATGTTTGGGTGTCTTTGTCTATCACTCTCCACCTTATGTTTTGGTGACACAGAGTCTGTCACAGAACTAGAGCTCACGGTTTGGGCTAGGCTGGTTGGGCAGCGAACCCTGTGATCGCTCTGTTTCTATCCACATCCCAAGTGCTGGAGTTTTAGACATACACCATCATGCCTGGCTTTTTATGTGGGTGCCGGGGACCTGAACTCATGTTTGTGCAGCAAGTGCTTTAAAAACAGCCATCTCCCCAGCCCACTCCTCCCACCTTTAAATACCACATCCGACTTTCAGTCAGTCTCTTTCTAAATGACCACAGTGTAGCCGACCTGAACCAGAGCAACCTTGCCCTTGCTTTCCTGAGACTTTGGCTGCAGTCTCCTTTCAGATCTCACCCACCCCCTCTATTGCTCTATTCCTGTTCCTGAAGCCTGGACAGCCTCGTGTGGACTCCTGTCTCTTTCCCCATTGCTTCCCCACAAGGTTTCCTTGTGTCTCTGCTTTTCATCTTCCCATAAATATAAACACGTCAGGATGGGCTCTGGGCTGGTGCTGGGCTCCCGCCTTTTCCAGCGTCTGTCCTCTCTCACCCCAGGCAGAGGTGGGAGCCAGGCCAGAGCTTGGAAGGAGGGTTCTGGGAATCTAAAGCACAGCCTGTCCCAGCTTCTAGCCAGCAGGCACACTAGAAGAAGGGAAAGCCCTACCCCTCCTTTGCCTGGAAGCTGGAACACTTTTTCAGACTTGTTTTCCTGGGCGAGAAAAGATGGGGGCCTTTCCAGAGACCTAATTAAACACTGGGTTCCAGGCCTGACACCTTGCAAGAGGATCTAGGAAATCTCTGCTCCTGCTCTCCAGACCCAGGGAGCCTTGGGTGACAACCCCCTCACCTCACCCCCCACAACACACTAAATTTCTGCTCAGTCCAAAGTAGAGACAAGACATCCCAAGCTTCCCTTGGCTGCCCCATGCAGGCTCACATTGTACACAGACA
>CABHPH010158367.1:0-13231 GCA_902168325.1 Peromyscus nudipes | reverse complement strand
ATGTGGCCTTGAACTCACAGAGATCCAGAGGGATTTCTGTCTCTGGAATGCTAGGATTAAAGGCGTGTTCTACCACTGCCTAACCTCTGTTTAATATTGTGGCTGTTCCGTCTCTGACCCCAGATAAGTTTATTAAGGTACACAATATTTTGGGGAACACAATACCACCACACCAAATCATAGATAGGATTTTTAAAAAATGTAAATAGTTACTTATTCCATTAGCTTTTAGAAAGAGGTAGCTCACTCAGGCAAATTCAACTATACAGTGTCTCTGCTCCTATTTTGCCATGCAACAAAGTGTCCGAGTTTCAACAAACAGCAATCAATGCTGAAGATTCTTAATCTGCAAACCCAAGTCTGAAGGCTCCAAAAGAAGTTGAGTTCTGACATGCTAAAGCAAGTGGAAAATTCCACATGTGACAGGTCACAATCAAAATGCAGAGATGGGCACCAGAGAAATGGTTCAGCAGGTTAAAGCATTTGCTGCCTAGCCTGACAACCTGAGTTAGGTTCCTGAGAACCACAAGTGCTGTGGCATTGGAACAAAATAAATAAAAAATATCGTTAAAAAATGAAGACTGAAATAAAACAGAGGCTAGAGAGGTAGCTCAGCAGTTAAAAGCAAGCATTGCTGCTGCAGAGGACCTGAGTTCTGTGTCTACCACCCATATGCTGCTGGAACACAACTGAGCATAATGCACACACAGTAGCCTGGGACTCCAGCTCCAGGTTATCCGCTGCCCTCTGTTGGCCTCTGTGGTTACTGCACTCATGTGCACAAACCTCCACACATATAGGATTAATTTAAAAGTACCCCCCGCCCCCTACACATACAAATGCACAGATGCAAAGCAGCATATGAAATACATTCAGGCCATGTGTATTAACTAAACATGAGATATCAGTGAATCCAAGGTTCCACCCCCAAATTATTTCATTAGGTATACACAAATATGCCCAACCTGGAAAAGTCCATAATCAGGTTTGAGGAGACAGCCCCAGTGGTAAAGTGTGCTATCAGTAATCACAAGAACCAGAGTTTGATTCCCAACACCCACATAAAAATAAAAAATCCTGGAACCTCATCAACTGGGAAGGGCAGGGACAAGGATCTCTAGATATCCATCAAGCCTCCCAAATCCACAAGCTTCAGGTTCAGTGACAGATCCTGTCTCAAAAAATAAGATGGAAAACAATTGAGGAATATACTCAACGTTGACCTCTGGTGTGGTGGTTTGAATAGGAATGGCCCCCATAGACTCATGTGTTTGAATGCTGGGCCTACAGAGAGTGGCATTGTTAGGAGGTGTGGTCTTGCTGGACTAGGTGTGGCCTTGTTGCAGGAAGTGTGCCACTTGGGGGTGGGCTTTGAGGTCTCATATATGCTCAAGCTGTGCCCAGTGTGGAATAGTTCACTTCTGCTGCCTTGAGAATTAAGATGGAGGACTCTCAGCTCCTTCTCCACACCATGTCTGCCTGCACACCACCATGTCCTGCCATGATGGTAATGGACTGAACCTCTGAAACTGTAAGCTACCCCAATTAAATGTTTTCCTTTACAGGAGTTGCCATGGTTATGGTGTCTCTTCACAGCAATCGAAACTAACTAAGACAGAAGTTAGTACCAGGAGCTCTAGTGGCTGCTTTTGTGTGTCAATTTGACCCAAGCTAGAGTCATCAGAGAGAAAGGAGCCTCAATTGAGGAAATGGCCTCCATGAGACCAGCTTTAAGGTATTTTCTCAATTAGTGATCAATGGGGAAAGGCCCACCCCATTGTGGGTAGTCACACCCTGGGCTGGTGGTCTTGGGTTTTATAAGAAAACAGGGTGAGCAAGCCATGTGGAGCAAGCCAGTAATTAGCATCATTCCATGGCCTCTGCATCAGCTCTTTGCTCCAGGATTTTGCCCTGTTTGAGTTCCTGTCCTAGCTTCCTTCAGTAATGAGCAGTGATGTGGAAGTGTAAGCCAAATAAACCCTTTCCTCCCCAACTTGCTTTTTGGTCACAGTGTTTCATTGTAGCGATTGAAACCCTAACTAAGACAAATTGGTACCAGCGTAGTAGGGTATTGCTGTGATATGTTTTTGGGAGGATTGCGGAAGGACTTTGGAACTCTGGGCTAGAAAAGCCATTGCGTGTTAAGAGCTCTGTGGGGTATTCTGTGGGAGCTTGGAAGATAATAATGTTCAGAGCCATGCAGAGGATGGAGGCCTGGCTTGTGAGTTTCAGAGGGAAGTTTAAAGACTATCGGGGCCATTTGTTATTTTGAATTAAGATTCTGTGGTTCTGGTCAGCTGGGGCTGAGGAATCAGCTGTGATTAACAAGATACCAGAACTACTAAAGCAAAACTTTTCTTTGCTGGGATACTTGATATTGGTCGGCTGGAGCTAAGAAATTAGTGGTGATTAAGAAGAGACCAGCATCACTGAGGTGACATCTTCTGGGAAGTGTTTCCTGAAAGCACAGAGAAGCTGTGTGCCAGAGGTGGCCAAGGTTGTACTTTGTGCTGGCAGCTGGATTTGGTAATGTGTAGGAGTCACCCAGGTGGTACTGGTTTTGAAGGCTGAAGGGATGACAGAGAGCAGCTGAGGCTTGGCACTGTGAGAGGCTAGGAGAGGCCATTGGTGAAAGTGCAGCCCTGTTGCAATAGAGACCCCAGTGCTTTGGAGATGCCAGTACCATGGGATGACCACCACCAACAGCAGCAGCAGTGGAGTGGAGCCAGCCAGAGTCTAGAAAATAAGCTGTGTTTGCTGCAGATGGCGGAGCCGGAAGAGTGACCCAAACTCTTTGGAGAAGTCCAGAAGATCGTGAGTGGATCCCAGACATTGGAGGGTTGGGATTTGGTTTTGCTTTTATTTGATTGTGGCTGTGCCTGATTTTTCCCTCTGGAAGTGAGAAATTATTTTAATGAAGCCCACAGTTGAGAGACTTTGAATTTGAAAAAACTTTGGATTTTAAAAGAGATTGGCTATATTAAAGGGACTGAAATTTTTTTTTTAAAGATTTATTTATTTATTTATTGTGTATACAGTGTTCTGTCTGCATATATTCCTGCAGGCCGGAAGAGGGCACCAGATCCCATTACAGATGGTTGTGAGCCACCATGTGGTTGCTGGGAATTGAACTCAGGACCTTTGGAAGAACAAGCAGTGCTCTTAACCTCTGAGCCATCTCTCCAGCCCAAGGGACTGAAATTTTAATGTGTTTGAATTTGTAAAGACTGTGGGACTTTTAAAGTCATTTATGTTTTTAATGTGAGATCTTGGGGATGAATAAGAAAGGAAAAGTTGTGGCTTAATCGTGATGGGCTTGTGTATCAAGTTGACAGCTTGTCACACAAACATCTGGCATCCACATGCATAAATGTGCATCCACACAGATGCATGCACATATACACAAATCTAAAAATCGCATGTGTGGCTCATGTGAGACTCTATCAGCAAAACCACACACATACACAAAAATCACACCTGGTGGTACACCCTTAAAATCTCAGCACCTGGAAGGTGGTATCAGGAAGATTTAGGAGTTCAAGGTCCTCTTTGGTTACTTGGTGAGTTTGAGGCCAGCCTGGGCTACAGGAGACCCTGCCTTATAGAAACAAGAAAACAGGGCACTTGGGTGATAGCTCAGTATAAGGACCAGAGTTCAGATTCTCAGAACCTGCCTAGAAGCAGGGTAGATGGGGCAGCCCCACTGTAGCACAAATTTCCTTCTCAGGTTTCTTAGGGAGCTGAAGACTAGATAGTTACATAGTTATAGTTTTCCTTGCTTACCAGACTCAGAAAAGAAACTCACCAAAGAAGTATAAAGTGTGTAAGTTTGAGAGACATCAAAAGATAGTTTTAGATGGTAATGCAAGTTAGGAGAGAGGGTGAATTAGGTACAAGACTTTGGACTCACCAAGCTAGAATAGATAATGAAGTATTTTCTCTGAATTTGTCAAATGCAAATGGACTGGACATTGTTGATGTATTTATTGCCTGTATATATTATATATAATTATTGTACTTATTGTATATAGTATTTCTTATATTAGTTATAACCTTTTTTAATTTAAAGCAAAGAAGGGGAAATGTGGTGATATTTTGTGATCTAGCAAATAAAGCTTGCCTGAAGATCAGAGTGTGGAGCTAAGATACTAGCCATAGAGGCCAGGCAGTGGTGGCGCACACCTTTAATCCCAGCACTCAGGAGGCTGAGGCAGATGGATCTCTGTGAGTTCAAGGTCATCCTGGGCTATATAAGATTGATTCAGTCTAAAAGAGAAACAGAGCCAGGCAGTGGTGGCACACACCTTTGAGCCCAGCACTTGGGATCTCATGCTTTAATCCCGGCACTAGGGAGGTGGAGACAGGAAGTGGTATGGCAGAGAGAGGAATGTAAGGCAGGAGGAGACAGGAGCTCACTCTCTTTAAGGCTGAGGAGTTGGTGACGTAGGAGGTGGTAGCTGTGGCTTGCTCTTTTGTTTCTCCAGTCTTTCAGCATTTACCCCTATATCTGACTCTGGGTTTTTATTATTAAGACCAATTAGGATTCGTGCTACATCCCACTATAATCCCAGTATGGGGGGAGGGCAGAAACAGGGACTCCCAGAGAAGATGGTAACCAGGCTAGCAGAAATGGTGAGTCCTGGGTTCAGTGAGATGTCCTGCTTCAATGTATAAGGTTACAAGGGATTGAGGAAGACACCTGTCATCAAACTTGGGTCTACAGACACCAACACACACACACACACACACACACGCACACGCACACGCACACGCACACGCACATACACGCACACACACCAGAACAAATAAAGAAAAGTAATCCCAACTAGTTTTGGATGGGTACACTTAGCTTGTTCTGTTTTGGTGCTGAGGTTGAATCTGGAGTGTGGCCTGCTAGTATGGCTCTTCACTGACCTACAGTCCAGCACTCCTATTTTTTCTTTCTTTTAAGACAGGTTTGTGATGATTAGTTTTAAGAATCATCTGTGAAGAGAGCCTCAATGAGGAACTGGGTTGGCCTGTGGGCATGTCTGGAGGATTGTCTTAAGTTACTTGATGTGGGAAGACCCAGCTTACTGGGGATGACACTGTTCTCTAGGCAAAGCTGACACATTGAAATGAGGACAAACAAGAAAGCAAGTATCCTGGCTAGTTTTTATTGTCAACTTGACACGACCCAGAGTCACCTTGGAAGAGGGAGTTTCCTTTGCAGAACTGCCCAGAGAAGAATGGCCTGCAGTCATGCCTGTGAGAGATTGTCTTGACTGACTGGTATGAGAGGGCCCAGCCCACTGTGGGCAGCACCATTCCCAGGCACATGGGGCTGATCTGCATAAGAAAGCAATGAGCGTGAGCCAGTAAGCAGCAGTCTTCCGTGGTCTCTGCTTCAGCTCCTGCTTGAGTTCCTGAGTTTACTTCCTTCGGTGATGAGAATTAACCCTGAAGCATAAGATGAAGTAAGCCCTCTCCTCCCAGAGTTGCTTTTGGTCATGGTGTTGCCACAGCAACAGAAACTGGACTGGAAGAGCAAGTGAGCGTGCATATTTTCGTTCTCTCTGCCCTTGACTGTAGACATGATATGGCGAGCCGTTTGAAGTTCCTGCTTTAATTCCCTGCCATGACAGATTATAACCTAGAATTATAAGCTAAAATAATCTTCTTTCTGTCCTAAGTCACTTTTGATAAGGGTGTTTTATCACAGGAACAGAAATTAATCTAGAACAGATTTGTGCAGGTTGGCTTTGAACCTATGACCCTCAGTCAGACACCCGAGGAGCAGAGAGGACAGGTCTGTGCCACCAGGCCCAGCAAAGGGACACTCAGTTTGTCATAGAGCACATGTTAAGAAGGGCTGACAACACAGAAAGACTGCAGTCAGTGTTCACATCAGGGTGCTGGCTATTTACTTACTGAGTTATGCATTTCTACAGTGCTCTGTGGCACCTAGGGTCTCGAGCACCCTAGGCAAGTATCTATCACTGTGCTACATCCCACTTCCTGCAACGGCTTTTGTTAGTTTCACCTTGGACATGATCTTTTTGTTTGTTTATCGTTAAACATTTTAAAAATTACATTTTATTTGTGTGTGTGTGTGTGTGAAATATGCATGTGAGGCCAGAGGAGAACATCAGGTGTCCTGTTCGAGCACTCTCCACCTTACTTTCTTGAAACAGGGTCTCTCACTGAACCTGGAGCTAAGTTGATCCCAACAAGCTCCAGCGATCCTCCTGTCTCACCTCAACAGTGATGGGATTACATCTGACCATCCCTGGCTCCTTATGTAGGTGCTGGGGATTTGAACTCAGGTCCTCCTGCCTGAGCATCAAGTGATCTTGATGCTATCTCTCCAGTCCCAACCAAGGCTAAGGTCTTACGGCTCTCAGACCCTCGTGCTCCTCTCTCTAAAATGGTCGTTCTATGGCCACCTTACATGATTATTGTGGTGGTAAAAAGGGAGGGGAGGTTGGGAATGCAAAGACTAGCACATTGCAAGTCCTCAATCAATGCAAGAAAATATGGCTATTTTTATATTTCAGGTTTTAATTAAATTAAATTAATTTTTGTTTTAAAAAATATTTTATATGTATGGGTGTTTTGCCTCGTGCAGGTGGAGGCCAGAAGAGGGCACACGATCCCCTGGAACTGGACTGCAGAGGACTGGACTGCAGAGGGTTGTTAACACCTGAGGGTGCTGGGAATTGAACTTGCGTTTTGGAAAAGCGGCCTTAACCACTGAGCCATCTCTTCAGCTCCTGCGTTTTATTTTTTGAGACAAGAGCTCACACAGGTATCCCAGCATGGCCTTGAACCCTTGATCCTCTTACTGCAGCTTCCCAAGTGGGAATTGAGAGGCTTGGGCCACGGTGCTCAGTTCTACTTCAGGTTTTAAAATCTGGTTGTCAGAAAGGAAAACCTTATTTACCAGTCAGTAGGAAACCCTGCCTCAGAAAAAAAAAAAAAAAAAGGAGATGACTCCTATGATAGCTAAGGTTGTCTTCTGGTTTCAACATGCATGTATACCTGCACACACACACACACACACACACACACACACACACACACACACACCCCAGATAAGGATGGATGCAGGAGGAAAGGAAGATGATTGGTTGGGGTAGGCAGAACCTCATCCCACCCTCACAAGGCTGAGTGTTTATCTGTGCCCTTCATTTTTTCTACCACCACGTCATCTATCCCTCTGCTCATGTCCCAGAAGACAGGGATGTGGAGAGGCCCTAAGGGATCAGAGTCTTACACTCTAGTCTTGGTACCAAACTAATTTCTTCTGGTGTCTCTGACATGAGGGCCAGTTCTTGGGTCTCTGGGTTCCCCTTGTACAAATGAAGGGAGTGGACAGACAAACAACTGTATTTAGGCATCACAGACTGTCCTAGCTTCATCTCTGTCATGGTAATAAAACATCCCAACCAGACATAACTGAGTGGGGAAAGGGTTTGTTTGCGCTCACGGCTCCAGGTCACAGTCCATCACAGCTGCAGAGTCAATGACATCCCATCCACGGTTGAGAGCAGAGGGGAGTGAATGAATGCTTGCTTCCTGCTAGCACCATTTCTTCACTCTTATACAGACCCATGGGAACAGTGCCACCGATAGTGGACTGGGTCTTTCCACACCGTCAACTTTGTTTCTTCAGACAGGGTTTCATGTGTAGCCCTGGCTGTCCTAGAATTAGCTCTATAGTTAGTTCCAGGTTGGCCTGATCCACTTGTCTGTCTCCTGAGTGCTGGAAGTGTGTGTGTGTGTGTGTGTGTGTGTGTGTGTGTGTGTGTGTGTGTGTGTATGTTATGGGTGTGTGGGTTCCCGTGGAAGCCAGAAGCAGGCATTAGATCAGATCCCCTGTAGCTGTAGTTACCAGTGACTGGGAGCACAGGATGTGAGGGAACTGAATTCAGCCATCTCTCCAGCCCCATCAATTAACTCAACTGAGACAATTCCTCCACAGACATGCCCACAGGCCAGGCCAGTACAGGCAGTCTCTATTGAGACTCTCTTCCCAGGTGATTTCTAGGTTGACAACTACAGCTAGCCCTCCTTAGTTTACTAGACATTGTCACACGCCACTGTGATAGGTAGTATTAACTACCAACCTGACAACTTCAGAATCATCTGGGAGACGGGCCTCTCAACATGCCTGTAAGGGATTATCTTTCCTAAACATTAATTTTTTTGTTTAGCAATCTTATAAATGTAGACAATGTGTTTTGATCACATCTATTCCCCAACCTCTTCTCTCCAGCTCATCCTCTATCTTCACCATTACTCTTTTCTCCCAATTTAATGTGCTCACTCCACCCAGTCAACCTACTCCTGTTGCCTGTATGTTCATGGGTATGTGACCATCTACCAGACCACGGGCTGTAGTGCATATTTGCTCTGCCTGTGACCTTGGGCTACCTGGCCTGATAGAGGCAGTGCTTCTTGTCTGCCTATGTGACCTCTTAAAAGGGCAGGATGGGGGGAGCATGTTGTGCTCTCTCAGGTTGTGGAAACTAAGTCAGGCAATGTGTAGCAGCGTGTGTCGATCCCCATCTTTCCTGGACAAAGCAGAAGGACTCTGCAACTGGATCTACCTTATCCTGTATCCATGAGTCTGTATTCCCATATCACCCATTAATAAATTGATATATATTCTTATATACACCCTTTTGGTTCACGATTCAAGTGGTGCCCAACCTGGGGCACGAACCCACAACCTTGAGATTAAGAGTCTCATGCTCTACCGACTGAGTTAGCCTCTAGGGTGCATCACTGAAGAAAACTGACTCTCCTTCTTCCAGCAGCCATCAGTTACTTCTAATAGCTTCTAAGCTACATGTGGGACTTCGTGAGCCCTCCACAATCCATGCTGGGGTTTTGGCTGGCTTCATCTTATGTGGGTCTTGTGCCACTATGAGTTGATGTGTGCAATGACCCTGTCATACAGGCACTATTCTGTGTGGATATCCATTACTTCTGGTCCTTACAATCAATGTTTCTGCTTCCCCTTATGAGGTGTCCCTGAGCCTCAGAGGGAAGGGATGCGATACTGATGGATTGATTTAGTTGGGTTACTTGAGCTGGGAAGACCCATCTCAACTGTGGATGGGACTACTCCCAGATGCTGGACTGTACAGGTAGAGAGAGGCTGAGCACTAGCTCTTATTGCTCCCCTTTCCTGAGTGTGGCTGCTTCAAGCTCCTGATACATTGACAGCCCTGCCATGATGGAATGTGCTCTTGAAATGTGAGCCAAATTAAACTCTCTCTTCAGCTGTAAGATGTCTTTCTGTATGCTGTGAATATGTGTTGCTCTGATTGGTTGATAAATAAAACGCTGATTGGCCAGTAACCTGGCAGGAAGTATAGGCAGGATAAGCTTTCAAGGAGAATTCTGGGAAGAAGAAAGGCTGAGTCAGGAGTCACTGGCCAGACACAGAGGAAGCAAGATGACAAGGCAGAACTGAGAAAAGGTACCAAGCCACGTGGCTAAACATACATAAGAATTATGGATTAATTTAAGTGTAAGAGCTAGTCAGTAATAAGCCTGAGCTAATGGCCTAGCAATTATAATTAATATAAGCCTCTGTGTGTTTACTTGGGGGACATGAGTGGGAGAGATTTGTCCTGACTGCCAGCTGGCTGGGACACTGGAAAACCTCCAACTACACTTTTCCTTAAGTGGTGTTTGTCAGACTATTTTATCACAGCAAGAGGAAATGAATCTAAGACAAGCACCCAGGTGCCCTATGCTGGGGGAGTGCCAGCTATGGGTCCTATGCCTGAACTGCATCCTCTGGAATGACCCACATACATTGACAGCTGAGGTGGTGATACACAGCCTTAGAGCCACCGTGGCTTGGATGTGGTTCATGTCCACAGGGATCATATATTAGAAACTTGGTCCCCAGGGTGGCACTATTGGTTGGTGGTTGAGCCTTTAAGAAGTGGGTCCTATGCCAAACACTAGGGAGGCAGATCGAGGCAGATCTTTGTGAGTCAGAGACCAGTCTCGTCTATATAGCGAGTGCTAAGCCAGTCAAGGATACATAGTGAGATCCTGTTTCAAAAAAAAAAAAAAAGAAGTGTGGCCTCAGTGGGAAGTCATTGAGACAACTGGGAATGTTCCTTAGGAAGGGACTATGGAACCCCAGGCTCTCTGGCTCCAATTGTGTGTGTGTGCGAGGGTGTAGGTACATGTGTGCACACATGTATGTGTGGAAGCCAGAGGACAACCTGGGATGTAGCACCTCAGGAGCTTCCCTTTGTTAATTTTGAGGCCTTATCTCTCACTGGCCAGAGCTCAACAAGTAGCCTTGGCTGGTCAGGGAGATGTGGGGCCCACCTGTCTCCACCCGCCTAAGGTTCCAATGCTGGGATAGTCTCAACACCCCTTCTCCCAACACCATGGTGCCATGGCCCATGTGTGAAGGTCAGAGGGCGACTTGTGGGAGTCAATTCTCTCCTTCCACTTCACAGATTCTGGCGATTGACCATTAGGTCATCAGGATAGGGGTAAGAGCCTTTTCCTGATGGGCTATACATTAATAAATGTGTGTGTGTGTGTGTGTGTGTGTGTGTGTGTGTGTGTGTGTGTGTGTGTGTGTGAAGTTTATCATGGTACAGGTGTGGAGGTCAGAGGACAACTTGCAGGAGTCAGTTCTCTCCTTCTGCTGTGTGGGTCCTGGGGATCAAACTCAGGTCATCAGACTTGGTAGAAAGCACCTTTACCCACTGAGGCATCTCACTAACTCACACCCTGCTCTATTTATTTACTCATCTAATGTGGGTTCTGGGAATGAAACTCAGGTCCTCATGCTTACAAGACAAGTACTTTACTGATTGTGACATACTGCAGCCGCTCTGACTTCCCATTTTGAGATGCAATCTTTCCTTCTCACGCAGGACCTGGCATGATTGACGTTACAACTTGCTATAGTCTAAATATGAGTATTCTCCTTCAGGGGTCTGTGTGACAACAGCTTGTTCATCAAGGTGGCGCTATTTGGTGGTGGAACTTTTGGTAGCAGGGACACCCGGAGGGTTTTAGGTCATTGCGGGGATGCTCTAAGAAGGGACAGTGTGGCTGCCCCTCAGTTTCTCTTTCTGATTTCGGCTCATTCATGACACTAGTGGTTTGCTTGCACTTCTAGCAATGGGGCTGCTGGATCCTGGATTGAAGCCTCTAGGGCCGTGAGCCAAAATAGATATTCTCTGTTTATAAGACTATCTATCTCAGGTATCTCATCATAGCAATGGGAAGCTAAACCTACCCACGAGCCACAGGAACTCAGGGTTTTTTTTTTTTTTTTGTTTTTTTTTTTTTTTGTTTTGTTTTGTTTTGGTTTTGGCTGGGACTTATTTAGTTTTATTTTTTTCAATTTTTTATTAGTTATTTGGAGATTTGTACAATAATCATATTTACCTCCACCCTTCCCCAACTCCTTCCAGACCCACCTCCCTTCCCTACATCTAAGCTGGTGTCCTCTCACCAAGCAGTGTAGGGAGCAGAGAAAGCCTTGCGCAAGTCAGTGTGTACTGTTGACAAAGGTGCCACCATGTCAAGGACCCTATAGCTTCAGCTTCAGAGGGATGGCAGGGTCTTCCTTGGGGGACCAAGTGGGAATATTCACAGCATGTACTACCATCGCTTATTTTCTCCCCTGGATGTTTATGACCTGAAGACTGCTCCCTACAGAGACGGCTCCTATTGAGATTAGCTAAATCTGTCTCTCAGATCAGCTGAATACCATAAACCCTGCCTCTTGGTCTATCTGTGTGTAGCAACCCCGCCCCTTGTCCAGCTGTCCAGAATAACCACCTCTCTGTCCAACCCTATATGACACACGTGCTGAGACTGGGGGATGACTGTTGTAGTTTCTCCACCCAAGAGCCCAGAAAGCTCCATCCCAACTTTTCTGCTCCCTACACGAGCTGTGAGTTCTGGGCGAGTGAGAGATGCCATCCAGGTACTGATAGCTGAAGTTTTCCTCTGCTTATATGCATACACAAGCACATGCACACACACACACACACACACACACACACACACACAGAAGAAATGTGCTTTAAAAAACCCAAGCGCTCCCCTTTATAGTGTACCTTGACTCAGGTATTTTGTTGTATTAATGGAAAAGACAAACACCTTTAGAATCAACGGTCACAATTTGCCTGTCTGTCCCTGCAGAGCTGGAGTGGAACTGTATTCATGATGTTACTCCTTGGTCTCTTCCCTCTTAGGATTACCCTGCTATACACCTCACCCCTACCCTAGGGGTATTTTTCTTAAGTAGCATGCTGGGGCTTGTCATGGGGACCACTGTGAAGACCCCAGCCCCAGCCAAGCCCAGGGAGCTCTGTGAAGTAGTGTCCCACAGGTGCCTAGTAAAACACGGCACTAAACGAAGTGCGCTTGCTGCCAGCCTGGCCATCAGCACCTACCCATCTCAGCCGCCTGGTACCTGCCTGATCATCCTCCATGGTTGAGAAGAAATCTGGATTCTCAGGTCTCCAGGGTCCACGGCTACCCTTGGTGGCCAAGGATGCACCTCCAGAGTCCAAGGGCTGGGCACATGGCTTGGGCTCAGAGCCTGTAGAGAAAGGGGAGATAACAGGGTCAGGGCTAAATCAGGAGGACAGAGGAAGATGGATTCTGTACCCGTCACTGCTTGCCCTGGACAACAGTATGGTGGTTAATATTGCTTGTCAACTTGACAAGCTTCTAGGCATGCCTTTGAGAGATGATCTTAATTAGGCTGAGACAGGAAGACCTGCCCACGCTGGGTGGCACCATTCAACAAGCTGTGGCCCTGGACTAATAAAAATGAGAACGTGAGCCGAGCACCAGCATTCACTGCTCTTTGCTTCCTGACTGCGGTTGCAATGTGACCAGCCACCTCACGCTCCTGCCAATGTGCCTTCTCCACCATGATGGGTTGCACCCTGAAACTGTGAGCCAGAGTAAACCCTTCTTTCTTAAGGTGCCATGGTCAGGTGTACTATCATGGCAATGAGACAAGTAACTGAGATAAATGAGGTGGTAGGAAAGCTGAGGTGGAAAAGATCTTTGCGTGGCCTCGGAGCCAGCGTACCACCCCTTCCCTAACCTTTGCCCGTGGCAGACATTTCTAGTCAACCACAGATGCAGCTCTTTCCTGCTGAACGGTTTGTTCCTAGGAACCTGAGTGGATTCATGATGAAACTGACTGCGGCAAAAAAAAAAAATCTGTGGTTGA
>CABHPH010158366.1:38684-54290 GCA_902168325.1 Peromyscus nudipes | reverse complement strand
CCTCGACGTCTCGGCACCGACCAGTGGGGCGGCGGGGATGCAGTCGGGAGGCCGACTTTGGCTCAGAGGAAGCGGATTTCTCTAGGTATTAAAGCGGTCCAGGAGCTGGACGGGCCACTTGGAAATGAATGAACTCAAACCTAGAAGGACTCTCCTCCTTGGGACCACGTCTTCTGGGATTTCATAGTTCGAAGAATTATATTAGAGATTTAAAAAAAAAACAAACAGTTATGTTCTGTGAGGCGAGAGGAAACTGTTTTCCCCTAAATACTCATAAAATGACTCCGTGCCTCTTATTCAGCTAAAGGCAGAGTAATAAATACCCTCCCCCACCTGACACATGGCTGTAAGTGGGCATCTCTCTAGTTTTACAGTGTTGGAGAACTCAACCATGATATTAATTGTGTGAGCAGACATGTAAAATGAGTCTAAAGTTCTGTGAATTAATTAAGGGAAATCAGCTCAAATGAAGGACTATATTGTATGTCAAGATCTCAAGAGAGCTTGCTCACTTACTTGTTCATTCTACAAATATGTCTTGCTTGCCAGGCATCCAGCTAATGAATACGATTCCTTTTGAGCACTTACGCTTTGAAAATAAAAACAAATGGTTGAGACAAGCTGAAAGCTTTTTGAAAGTGTGCAAAATAATAATTTTTGATTCCTTAAAATGGCTTGCAGCTTTGGGTTTTAACCAAATTGTAAACCAGTGGTTAAACTGCATTTCAGTTTTGCTGTGCAATAAAACACTTGCCTTCGATGTTTTAAAACTAAAATGCTTTGTAACTGCTTTACTGCTGAAAGTCCCTCCAAACCTTACAGCTTAAACAACTTCCAGTTCTTAGTAAACACATCTGGGTTTATGAAACACTTTCCGACAGCACATAAATTGTTAACATTGTCTCCTTTCTAGTAAAATGGGAATAAAGACAGCGCTCAATACTGCTTATTTTCTGTTTGAAAAACAGTGTAGGAGTATTTCCTGGGTGAGCTTGCCATTACCAGAGTTCCATGGAACTACTCACCACGTTCTGTGCAGCATCCTTTCACGCCCATGGTGGCACAGGACCAGTGTCTGGCCACTGGACAACTTCTCACCTCTTCCAGATCACCTTTAACAGTTTTCAGTTTGTGGAAGGTCCCAGATACCGAAAACATTAAATAGTGGAGCAAAGCTTACAAACAGGTGCAGATGAAAACAAGAAGAGTTCTTCCCAGATCTCAGCGTTTTGTGAGGAGACCCATGTTAATAATTAGTCCAGACTTGGGCTGGGGAGATGGTTCAGTGGGTAAGTGGGCTTACCATGCAACACTGGTGTGCCAAGGTCTATCCCTGGAACCCAAATAAAGGCGGAAGGAGAGAACCCACTCCACAAAGCTGTCCTCTGCCACCTCATACACATCATTTCACACGCACAGTAATTTCAAAAATATTTTAAAGACTAATGCAGTTAAGAGCACTGTCTGCTCTTGCAGAGGACTTGTGCTTGGTTCCTATCCAAATGTGGCTCACAACCATCTGCAACTCCAGTTCCATGGGATTGATACCCTCTTCTGACCTCTGTGGATACCTGGTGTACACACGATGATGCACAGACACACATGCAGACAAAATATTCATAAACATGAAAATAGGGGGGCTGGAGAGATGGCTCAGCAGTTAAGAGCACTGGCTGCTCTTCCAGAGGACCTGGGTTCAATTCCCAGCACCCACATGGCAGCTCACAACTGTCTGTAACTCCAGCTACAGGGGATCCAACACCCATACACAGACACACATGCAGACAAGACACCAATGCCCATAGAATAAAAATAAATCTTAAACATGAAAATAAATAAAAATTAAAAAATTTAAGTCTAGATTTAATATATGCTGGGATGGGGATAGAGGTGCAAACTATAGTTAACCTGACTGTGTCCCTCAGGTAATGTTGCATGTTTGGCCTTCTGTACTGACTATATCTCTACTAGTGTAGTTGTGTGGACTTAGTTTGATATTTTCCCTTTCATCCCTTGCTTCACTCAGCTGTCCCAAGTCCAGCAAAGCACCAAGGCAGTATGGACCAACCTTGAGATACCCACAGAGGCTAGAAGAGAGAGCATCATGTCTCCTGGAACTGGTGTCACAGGTGGGTTGTAGTGGCCTAATATGGGTGCTGGAAACTGAACCTTGATCCTCAGCAAGAATGATGGACACTGTTAAGTGCTGGGAGAGAGTCATTATTCTTGGCACTGTAACTTCCAAAGTCAATGTGTGATTGGCTACTTCCATGCTGACCTTGGATTCTGAGTAAGGTGCATATACAAAAGTATTCTCTTCTCAGATGCTCCCTCAGGGAGCTCCTCCTTTCACGGATGAGTCTAGCACCTGGATCTTGCATTGTTTTTGCTGCTCAATCCTGGACCATCAGCCTGCACAATAAGACCTGGTCCTGAGTGCCCATTTCAATTTTTGTCTCCCCAGCCCCCCCAGCTTTGTCTGATCTCAGGCTATCAAATTATGTGGCCGTATCCAAGGTCTCCTCCTCAGGAATGGCTGACCACATCCTAATGTCTGATTCCAGCACCCATGTATGTTCTGTTCTGCACTTCTCAGACTTCATCTGTCTTCAGATCATGGTATTCTTCATTGACAGTCCACTCTTAAATCCCTATTTCTCTTGTCTAGCCCAGCTTCCTGGCTCATCTTTATTATCATATCCTTACAATCCCTTGGTGTGGTTTTCGTCTGCAGTACTTGTCTGCACTAATCCAACTCTTAAAATTGCCAGGTGGTGGCATATGCTTTTAATCCTAGCACTGGGAAGGCAGAGGCAGGCAGATCTCTATGAGTTCAAGGCCAGCCTGGTCTACAGAGCGAGTTCTAGGATAGCCAAAGCAACTTTAGAGGAGTTTTGGCTCAGTTTGAGAGAGTACAATCCATGACAGGAAAGGCATGGTGGCGGGAGGTTCTGTGATGGCAGGCGTGTGGCAGGCAGCTGCTTGCTCAGAGCTCAGTGGACCAGGAGATAAAGTAGCCTAATCATCAGTGACTCACTTCCTCCCACAAGGTGACACCTCCCCAAACACCATCATCAGCTGGGGACCGGATGTTCAAACACACGAACCAGTGCCAAACACATTGACAATAACACTGACTAATGCAGCATTTAGTACAAGTATCCTATTAAGTTTTCTGCCTTTATTCCTTTTTCCAAGGTCACTGATGTATATCTGTTCTCACCAGATCTCTCATTTTCTTCCATAGACACGTATGAGAGCAGTCGCTACCACCAGACGAACACCGACTCGCTTGCATTCAAGCTCATACACGCTGGATCTTCCATGATGCATGTTATGAGACTTCTTGACCCCAGGTATTAACTAGCTACCTTCTCTGCTTTAACAGCAAAGTGCTCTGGCTTGTCTTTGTTCTCTGGTTCTAAAAGTCTCACTTCCTGTTTGCTCAATGTACTCCAGCTGAGAACTCTTCCCACAAGTTCATTGCAATGACTTTGACAAGGTCAGAAGATGATATAATAATAATGCATAATATATAATTATTGCCAAAGTCAAGTTATGAGGTTTTCTGTGTAAAAGGTTGACTTCTCCTTTATTCCTTTGGTTGGATTGAGCTTTTCCTACCCTTTCTGTTTCAACATATCTATACCCTTATATATATGTATATATATATATATATATATATATTTTAAATTTTTTGAGAACTTGATACATCTATATCACCTTCCTTCTTCCCCTCCCTCATCCCATGTCCCCCTCTCAAATTCATGATCTCTTTATTATTGCTGTATGTATATACTTAATATATTAAGCATGTAAATGCACACAGGTATACATAACCTACTGAGTCCATTTAATTTTGTTTATATGTACAGGTCCAGCCAGGGCTCACTTGTGGGACTGGACAACCTATGCAGGAAGAGTTTATCCCTGGAGGAGACTGATTCTGTAGCTTCTCATCTAGAGGTGGGACCCTGTGGAATGACCATGTTCACAATGGCATGTCAGCCGGGTGATGTCATTGTGGTAATCTTGTTTAGGTGGCTATATTTTTGAGATTGTTGAGAACTCACGTGTGATGTTTCTCCATCTTGTATAGGAGATCCTCCCTCACAGCAGATGTTCTAGTCTTTTGGCTCTTACACTCATCCCCCCTCTCCATGATTTTCCCTGAACCTTGGTGCAAGGGTTCCATTGGGAATGTATTAGTCAGGGTTGGGCACCCCACAATATCTTCATATTTTAAAATGTTTCTGGGTGAGGTGACATTTGCTTAGTCTTAGCTACTCAAGAGGCTGAGGCAGGATCATATGAGCCCACAAGTTCAATACCAACCACTCTGGACAAGTAAGATGGAGCAGCTAGTTCTTGACAGTCTAGCTCCTCACAGACATGTCTAAAGGAAAACACAGCCATCCTACTCCAGACGCGTGCTCTAAGCAAGGAGCGGGCCAACCAGTCTGGAGACATTGCTTCACTGTGTACATGGCAGTGGGAACCATTAAAAAGAGCAAGGTTACAATTTGTTATTTTTCTCTATTTCTGTTTTGTTATGCTGCCTTCTAAAGAGAGCTGTCCTAATAGTGAGACAAGCTTTCCAAAGACTCCAATCAAGCAGCTTGAATAAAGATCACACATATTTCTCAGTAATTTTAAGCTCTCTACTGGCACTTTATATATAGTAATAAAGGTAAATTTTGTCACTATATATACAAGCTTTCTTGTGAGTGGGCAGATACTGTGTTGTTCTAAAACACCAACTTCTCACTGTGGGTTGGTGTTACTAGAAAGGCAAGGAAGTCATTGGCCTAAGGTAGTAGCTTCATGGTTTTATTCCATAAAAATGACAGCACAGATCCATCCTCAGAGAACAGAATACACTATTTAAAGTTTCAACAGTGTACAAAATTAGAGTTTGGACATCTGATCTCAGGTTTAACAAGAGCATTATCTTATAAGGCGATTTCTTTCCTTCAGTAAATGACTTACTGGGACAGGGAGAGTACAGTTGGGAAGTGCTTGCCACACAAGCTGGAGGACCTGAGTTCAGACCCCAGAGCCCCTTTACAGAAAGCTGGGTGTGGTGGCAAGTGCTTATAATCGCAGCACCAGCGAAGAGGAAGTGGAGATGGGCAGATCCCTGGAGGTTGCTGGCCACTGCCTACATGGCATGTTCTAGGCCAGAGAGGGACCCTGTCACAAAAATGGTGGATGGACGGTGCCTGGGGAACAGCATCCAAGGCTGTCTTCTGGCTTACACACATGTACACACACACACACACACACACACACACACACACACACACACACAGTATTAAAGTTTGTATTATTCTGGAAGCAAGTCATCTCCTAACTCTTCATCAGCAAAATCATCCTCGTCGATTCTCTTTTTGGCTGCAGTTTTTGGTCTTTCTATTTGAGGGCCCAGTGGATCCACATAGGAGGCATCTAGGTTTCAAAAGAGATCATGCCATTAGAACAATAGAAAAATAAGAAACATGAAAGCAATCTAGACTCAGTCCAAACCCAATGACTCTGAGTGAACAGAAAGGCTCTTCCAAGTCTGTGACCAGCCTGCACATGCCAAATTCTCAGCAGTTCCCCAGGACACACTCGCCACCTCGGGCCCTCTGTAGCCCGGCTGTGCTGGAGGAGCTGGGCGGGGACCAGCACTTGCCTATGTCTTTGTTACCGCTACTTTCATAAGGTTCGTCTGTCCCAGGCAAAGCTCTGAGCTTGGCACTCAGTCGTTCACTTTTACTACTGGCACTATTGTTCTGGCCACTGTCTGAAAACAGAAATAAAAACGCGTTTGTTTAATAAGCCGAGGAATCATGACATCACATTGCACATCTCAAATCACATGTGTTTGCCAAGAAATACGCAGTCTGTTTCATCAGAAGCCGGCTTCTGGGGAATGGAATCCATGTTTCAAAGAAACCTCTTGTTGGAAATCCGAACACATAAAATACCACGTGAGCATCTGCGACCTGCAAATGTGTGCTTACTTACAGGTTTCCGTTTGATTTTTACATGTATTTCTTTGTGTCTGTGTCTGTGTGCACTAGCCAGGCACACATGTGGAGGTCAGAAGACAACTTGTGGGAGCAGGTTCTCTCCTACTGGACTTCGGGGACTGAACTCCGGTCATCAGGCTTGGTGACAAGTGCCTTTCTGTAGTGGGTGGTTGTTTATACCCTTCCCTGAGGCACCGCCCCAGTGAGGAGGCAGCAGGTAGCTGCTAGGTACCTGCCCCTTGGGCGTGGCCGCCAGGGACCCTTAAGACTGGGATGCACTTATGTGTTCTCTCCACCTCATGGAGTTTGGATGCTGAGACGGACCAGGGCAGAACTCACTAGAGAACAGCTTGGCCCTTGCCTCACCCTTCCAGGATCCTGCTACAGTCCCTTATTTCTGTGCGTTAACCCCCAAATAAATTCCTTTGATCACTAAGCTGATTCCGTGGATTGATATCTATTTAATCGCATTACCTTTCCCTCCCTGAGCCACCTTGCTGCCCCTAGGTTTCAGTTTTAGAGAAGCCATAAGAAGCTGACCAGTTGCCCTAAAGATTACTCCTAGGAAGAAAGAGTATCTGAAGGAAGGACAAACGGACGGTGAAAAGCAGCCTCATCTCAAGGCTGGCGAGGTGCCTTGAAGGGCAGTACTATTCTGTTGTTCTCTTTGTTTTTGAGACAGGGTCTCATGTATCTTGGGTTCAGGCTGCCCTTGAACTCACTCAGTAGCTGAGAGGTTTACCTTCAGTTTCGTTTCTTCCTGTCCTCACCTCCCAAGTACTGGGACTGTGTGTGCATGCCACCACACAGGCTTGTTAGCATCTGGAAACTACTGCAGGCTGTCATCTGAAGCCAGGGGTGGGCAAGAAGACCTGTGCCATACAAGCAGTCTTCAAACATCTGAAGAGGGGTGATTTCCTCTGGGTAGTGAGAAAGATTTTAGCTCACCACCAGGCAAAACTTATAAAGAATTGTGGCTGCCAAAAGATAGCACCTATTTGGTGAAAACACTATGTCAGTCAAGATTTTCAGAGACATCAGGCAGTGGTGTTGCATACCTTTAATCCCAGGACCCCAGAGGCAGAGACAGGCGGATCTCTAAATTTGAGGCCGGCCTGGTCTATAGAGTGATACACAGCTACACAGAGAAACACTGGGGGCTGCAGGCAGATTTTCAGAGTCTTAATACTAACAGTGGTAGGTAGAAATATCTGTATTTTTTTCTTTTTACCTCTCTCTCTCTCTCTCTCTCTCTCTTTCCTTCCTCCCTCCTTCCCTCCTTCCCTCCTTCCCTCCCTCCCTCCCTCCCTCCCTCCCTCCCTCCCTCCTTCCTTCCTTCCTTCCTTCCTTCCTTTCCTTCCTTCCTTCCTTTCTTTTTTTCCCCCAAGACAGGATTTCTCTGTGTAGCCCTGGAATGCTCTATAGACTAGGCTGGCTTCAAACTCGGATCCGCCTGCCTCTGCCTCTTGAGTGCTGGGATTAAAGGCACGCGCTCCATCATATTTGGCTTGCTCTAGGCAGTTTTATTTCGTTTTTGTTTTGAGACAGGGATTTATAGTATGACCCTGACTGGCCTAAACTCATTTTTCATCAAGGCTGTCCTTGAACTCACAGAGGTCTTCCTGCCTCTGAGAAGAGAGTATTGGGATCAAAGGTAATTCCTAATCACAGAAGATTCAAATTCTGTGAAAAAAAGAAACCTTTAAGGAAATGAAACTTCAGCTGGTGTAGTGGTACATGCCTGTAGTTCCAGCTAGGAGTAGAAGATCATACTCAGCTACAAAATGAGTTCAAGGTCAGCTTGCACACATGAGACCTTGTCTCAAAAACAAAAAATTACTAACCAAGCAACCAAACACTTGACATCCTTTGATAAACTTGATTTGTCCATTTGAAAATGTGGCTGGTGTGGTGGTACCCACCGTCACTGCCAGCACTCCATAGGCAAAGCCGGGTAGATCTGCGTGAGGTCCGGGCTAGACAGAGTTACATAGTGAGACACTATCTCAAACAAACAAACACATAAATAAATAAACGTCACTGCCAGCACTCCATAGGCAAAGGCAGGTAGATCTGCGTGAGGTCCAGGAGTTACACAGTGAGACACTGTCTCAAATAAATAAATAAATGAACGAATCAGTAAATAAGTAAATAAGCAAACAAAAAGGAAAAAAATGATGTTAAGTCTCACTGTATTGCTTGGAGTGGTCTCACACTTTTTTTTTTTTGAGACAGGGTTTCTCTGTGTAGTTTTGGTGCCTGTCCTGGATCTCACTCTATAGACCAAGTTAGCCTCGAACTCACAGAGATCCACCTCCTGAGTGCTGGGATTAAAGGCGAGCTCCACTATTGCCCAGCTGGTCTCACACTTCTGTCAAATTAACCCCCTGCTTCAGCCTCCTGAGTAGCTTGGGCTAGGGCAGATCACCATGCTTGGCTCAGA
This sequence comes from Peromyscus nudipes, assembly GCA_902168325.1. Lineage (NCBI taxonomy): Eukaryota > Metazoa > Chordata > Mammalia > Rodentia > Cricetidae > Peromyscus > Peromyscus nudipes. The sequence goes on along the minus strand of CABHPH010158366.1, from coordinate 45,830 downwards.
CTACAATCTGAGGGGTATTCTATGAATACCATGGGGCACAAATAGATTACTAAGCATGAATGAGTCTGGGTGGCTTTTGTGCTTAAATAATGAAAGCAGAGGAGATGGCAGCTCAGTTGGTGAAGTTGTTAGCATTCAGGCATCTGTACTGGCCTGCCCTTAGGGTCCTGACAGGATACATCCTCAGCTGCAGCCACTAAGAGCAGCCCCTGTGTGCATCTGTTCCCTTATAAAAGGCGGGCCCTGCCTGGCTCTGTCTCTTTCTCTTCCCTTCGCTCTCATCCCCAGGGACCAGTCTCTGCCCCTCCTCTCCCCTCCTTCAATAAGCCTCCCACGTGGGCCTGTTGTATGGTGTGACTCCTTCCTGCCGTTTTTAAAATACAACAAAAGTGCTTGCCATGTAGTCATGAGCGCTGACTCCATTCCCTAGAATCCACATTTAAAAAGCCATAGTGTGGTCTCACATGTCTTTAATCCCAGCACTCAGGAGACAGAGGCAGGCAGATCTCTGAGTTTGAGGCCAGCCTGGTCTACAGAGCAAGTTCTAGGACGGCCAGAGTATACAGAGAGACCCTGTCTCTAAAATTAAAAAAATAAATGAAGAAAAAAGAAAGAAAAGAAAAGAAAAGAAAAAAGCCAAGAGTTAGCAGGCCCACGCCTGTAATCCCAGCAGTGGGGAGGCAGGGACAGAAGAATCTGGGGCTCACTGGCCCGCCAGCCTAGTGGGCAGACTCCAGGCCAATGAAAGATCATGTCTCAAAAAACAAGATGGATAGATTCTGAAGACAATGCCTAAACTTGAGCTCGGGTCTCTGCATATGTGTACACACAGAGGTGTACATACATGCATGCACACAAATAAGATTAAATCACTTGCAATTATATACTCATTTCACCATATCAAAAACCAGTAACTAGTATCTGAGGGAAATTATAATAGTAAGTTCAGGAAGCAGCCCTTGCTTTCTGTGGCCATGGCTGGAGAGGCAGAACCTCCGGACGGAAGATGGATGCAACACTCTCACTTCACCCCTGACACCAGATCCTCCACCAACCTGTCGTCCGACTACCTGGCTTGTGCATGGGACCAACAGGCAGAGAACCTCTGACATCTGTCCCATTGTTCACCCGTCAGTCCTGCACCTTGCTTCCATGGCCTCCATGGTCCTGCGTGTCCACTTTTGCAGTTGACCTAACCTTGCGTCTTGTTTCTGCAGAGGAAGAGTTTCGGGAAGCTTCTCTAACAGGGTTCTTTATCTACCCTGCCTCTCCCCACAGACTGTTTGCATCTCTATCAGCCTTCTGCCTCTGTCTCTAGGAAAGCCTCTTTGAACTCTGTTGTAACTCCTTAACTCTTTTGTAGTCATCCTGTAACCTACATATGCATACATGTAGACATGATTACTGTGTAACATGCAACTGTGACCTGAGAGTTAATGTTAGTAGGCTAAGGCAGGGATAAAAGAACTTACGTTTGCCTCAGCCAGCTATCAAGGGAAGTCAGAGCTACCCGGAAGATTGCAGCCAGCATAACTGATGTGAACTTGCCGTTCAATTCTGACACTGTGGAAAGACACAAGTGGTCCATCCATGTTTCTTTCATAGTGCACCCATGACAGTAACCCCGAAACCCAGGCTTCCTGCATGCCACCCGGATTCATGCAGCATATAGTAATAGCTGTCTGGATGAGAGAAGAGATACAGCATGGCACGTGGGCCTTCTTTATACGCATATCCCCAGCTTCTGCAGTTCCAGCTTAATAATCTGGTGGACTCTACAAAACGTGGCTGTCTCAGTAACAGTAGCTGAGCATTTGGACAAACTAAACATGCACACTCTTTCTCCGAACTCAACCCAGTTCCAACTCTGGAACAGCACTGGCTTCCTGGCCCTTTCGGGCAAGGCTACTGTCTCAGGAATGCTCACAGAAGCTCACAGCAGTTCTTGGTACTGACTCCATCCTGTCCTGGTGACCAACTGTAACATTTTAGTGTTACTGTTTTTACATATGCACTCTTTTTTTTCCCCTTGTGACAAGGTGATCCTTAAAACCATTTATTTAATTTTAGGCACATGAGTGTTTTGCCTGTGTGTATGTATGTGCACTTCGTGAATGCCTGATGTCTGTGAAGTGCTGTGGGATGTCCTGTATGCTGTGAATATATGTTGCTATGATTGATTGATAAATAAAACGCTGATTGGCCAGTAGCCAGGCAGGAAGGATAGTGTAGGCGGGACAAGCAGAGAGGAGAAGGCTGGGTAGGAAGCTGAGTGTGGAGATGCTGCTAGCGCCGCAATGAGAAACAGGATGTAAGCCACGAGCCACATGGCAAGGTATAGATTTATAGAAATGGGTTAATTTAAGATATAAGGACAGATAGCAAGAAGCCTGCCACGGCCACACAGTTTGTAAGCAATATAAGTCTCTGTGTGTTTACTTGGTTGGGTCTGAGCGGCTGCAGGACTGGCGGGTGACAGAGATTTGTCCTGACCGTGGGCCAGGCAGGACCAGGAAAACTCGAGCAACAGTGAAGGTCAGTAGAAGGCATTCGATCTCCTTAAAACTGGAGTTACAGATGGTTGTGAACCACCATGTGGGAGCTGGGAATTGAACCTGGGTCCTCTGCAAGAACAAGTGTTTTTAATCCCTGAGGCATCTCTCTAGCACCCATGACAAAGCGATCTTTTCAATATAAGGTCTACTCACTAAACCAAGTAAGGTTAAGGGGCCTAACTATATAGACTTCCACCACATGTTTTCTTCAAATGAAAAATGAATAAATTCCCAACAAAGTCAGTCTTTGCTTATTTAGAAAGAGTATGCTTCCTAATAAGGCAGGTAATCATAGAGAATAACTTGGGCTATGCATACACCCATCTCTGAACAATGTACCTAGCAACCTGTTAGCAACCTAGGACCCTAACCTTCATAGAGCTGTATATCGACTTGTGCTAAACAAGAATAATAAATTACTCTCCTGAGCAGCCCTTTGATACTCCTTGGTTTCAAGTGAACATATCTTAGAGTACCATCTGGGAACTACAGGCAATGGGCCAATCCGCCCTAGACTGGTTTTGGGTACATGTGCAAGTAGGCAAACTGTGTCCTCAAAGTGAACTTTTAAAGAAAATTCTCTACTTCCATCTTATGCCTGTGCATAATTTGGGCATACATAATTTGGGCATACCTATGATTAAAATCAGATGCATTGTGGGAAGGGACATGCACAGTGAGCAAGGGCTGATGTAAATTCACACCTTCCAGGCAGAAGGGAGAACCACCTAAACTGCACCTATACGAACCGAACTCCCTCTACAGTTAAACTCTGGAAAAGGAAGTCCCAAAGCAATTGTTGGAGCCAGCCCTGAGTACCCTCAGTTGGGTGGCCTGCTCTTAGTCTGGACAGTGTTCATCTCCAGTGTTCTAGTTCTTGGCTTTGATAAAGTTCCTTGCTATTCTGTAATCTACACGGACTTTAATTTCATTCTTTTTTTTTTTTTTTTTTTTGGTTTTTCGAGACAGGGTTTCTCTGTGTAGCTTTGCGCCTTTCCTGGAGCTCACTTGGTAGCCCAGACTGGCCTCGAACTCACAGAGATCCGCCTGCCTCTGCCTCCCGAGTGCTGGGATTAAAGGCGTGCGCCACCAACGCCCAGCTTAATTTCATTCTTAAGTAAGAGGCCAAGAACCTAGAACACCTGGCCCAGTCCCTGCCCATTGACAACATAGAATGAAAACTATTTATAGTGGTTGATAAACTCAAGGCAGGAAAAAAAAATTGGTAAAGAGAACATGCAATGTATGCGATTCATTTTTGTTAATTTTCTAAATGGTTAGAATAAGATAAAGGTTGTTTTGTTGTTGCTTTTTGAGATAAGGTTTCTCTGTGTTACCCTGGCTGTCCTGGAACCCACTCTGTACACCAGGCTGGACTTGAACTTGAATAGAGATCTTCCTGCCTCTGCCTCCTAAATGCTGGGGTTAAAGGCGTGTGTGTGTGTGTTTCCCGGCAAGGTTGAGGTTTTCTTTTTTTTTTTTTTCTCCCCCGGAGCTGAGGACCGAACCCAGGGCCTTGCGCTTGCTAGGCAAGCACTCTACCACTGAACTAAATCCCCAACCCCCCCAGGTTGAGGTTTTAAAATCAGATTCAAATGCAATGATTTGCCCAAACTGAGTACATATTACCTTTATATGAGTAATGAAAACAAGAACAACTCCTGGACACCCTTCTTCAGTGTCAGTGATGGTTTGGATTGTTGTGAGTATTATCGACTCTGATGCACTCGTACAAGAGGAAAGGATACATACGGCACTTTCACTGGGCACCTGATAGCCTGAAGGTGGCTTTTATCTTAAATATTTCCATGAAATCACATCCATAAAACACTTTAAACAACCAATAACATTCCTTGCATTTTTCTCATTTTATTGATTTCTAGGCACTTTCTAGTGAACATTAATACTGTACTCTGGCAGCACCCCTGGAAATTGTGATATTAAGGCATCCAAGTCTTAGGGCTCTTAAAGGCAAAATTCTCTCTCTTAAGTAGAGCTAGGAAGCCTGCTAGCAGATCCTGTCCAGGGTAGGTAGCAGGGGGCTGCAGGAACTATCACAGGCCAAAGCAGAGAAGAATTACATTTGGGGCTATAACTAGTTCACACTTCATTTATCCTTAGTGTTTTCTACCACAGATAATGTGCTAAATGTGTGTGTGTGTGTGTGTGTGTGTGTGTGTGTAACTCTGTCTGCATCTGGGTCTCTCTCTCTGTCTCTGTGTGTGCGTATGCTTTGTGTGTAAACAGTCTCTTACTGGCCTGGTAGTCACTGATTAGCACAGGCTAGCCCACTGGCAAAGCTGCAGGGAGGGAGCCTTCTGTCTCTACCTCCCCAGTACTGAGATCACAAGCAGGTGCCACTACACACACACAGCTCTTTGTGTGGGTTCTAGGGATCAAATCTGAGACCTCTTGTGCTTGCATGGTAGGTACTTTACAGATTGAGCTATTATCTCTCCAGCCCTGATTATCTATTAAGAAATAAGACCTCCAAATTTAAAACTGGAATTCTACTCCTATTTTTATAGCAGCAGTATTTTGCCCGTGGTGGTGAGAAAGATAAAGAAAACAGGAAAAAGAAACCATTTGTCAAGTGCTGGGATTAAAGGCATACACCACCACTGCCCGGCCCTGATTATCTTTTAAAAATAAGTTCTATTAAGGACATGGACATTTGATTTATTATTTTACGTATATGGGTGTTTTGCCTGCATGTATATCTATGCACCACCTGTATGCCTGGTACCTACAGAGAGACCAGAAGATAGCGCTGGATCCCCTGGAACTGGAGTTATAAATGGTTGTGAGCTGCCACAAAAGTGCTGGGAATTGAACCTGGGTCCTCTGCAAGAGCAGCTAGTGCTCTTAACTGAGCCACTTCTCCAGCCCTGAGGGCACAGACCTTTTATTAAGGTCTTGGTGAACATTCCCAGCCATTCCCAGCAGGGTGGAGCACTTTAGACAGCAGGGCCTTCAGTTTATAAAGACTTCACATCTTGATGGGCACAGTGTTGTGGAAATACAACCCCAGCGCTGGTGAAGCAGAGGTTGGAGGATTGCTGGAAGTTTAGACCTAATTTGGGCCACATAGCAAGTTCCATGATAGGCAGGGCATGGTACACCGGGAGACATTGTCTCAAGAAAGCAAACAAAAATAAACCCACTCAACAGAAACAAAGCCAAGGAAAACAAAACCCCTGCCCATCTCACTGCAGCTGGACGCCCTTTTTAAGACAGTGCTGATTTTCTGAGTTAGCTGGCCTGTTTTTCGTGTCCAGTGAGGCTGTATGTGTTACTCCCATGCACATGAGGACAGTGTATCTTCTCTGCCTGCAACACACTGACTCCTTAGATCACTAGATGTTATCACTGCCTCTGACTGGCCTGAAACTGCTCTCTCCAGGGCTCTACTGGCCCTTCAGTTATCAAGGACCAACTGATCAATCCATACCCAGTAATTCTTCAACCTTCCTTTCTCTGAAGCTAAGAATCCCTTCAAATGTCACCTATCAGCTTCCTGATTTTGAAAGAAAGTACCTCCTAAAACAAAGCTTTTCAAAATAACAAAAAAGCCCACCATTTATCAGAATGTCACCAACACAGTAGCTATGATCCTTCCAAATCTGTTATTCAAGGATTTGCCTTTGTAAGCTATAACTCTGGTTTCCTAATTCATTAGACATTTTAAAAGTTATTTTTGGTCTTTCTTCCACCCCCCAAGATGATACTGATATAAAAGTAACTGAGAAGACACAGTCTCACAGTGTGAGGAACTACTGGTATCTAGAAGTGCTGAAGCAAACAGACACTCATCTTTACACAGAGACAGCTATGGTTCCTACCCTCTCTCCGCTGTTGATCTAAACACACTGCACACAATCAGCTGACACAGGGAGACTTTGGAAAAGCTGACCCTGCCAGCCACAGTCACTTGACTCCTCATAAGAGGAGAGGGAGCCTATGCAGGGATTCAATAAAGATACAAGCAAAGAAACACTGATTTAATATTTTGTCTTTTTGTTTGTTTGTTTTTGAGACAGGGTTTCTCTGTGTAGCTTTGGAGCCTGTCCTGGAACTCACTCTGTAGACTAGGCTGGCCTTGAATTCACAGAGATCTGCCTGCCTCTGCCTCCTAAGTGCTGGGATTAAAGGTATGTGACACCACTGCCTGGGGATTTAATATATTTTTAAATCATATTTTGAATTTTAAATGCTTAAATAGCTAACATGTAAAGTGGATTGGGAGGGAAAGGCAGAAGGACAGTGGCATTTACTGAGTACCTACTATGTTAGGAACTGGATATGACTTATTTGTTGGTAGAGAGGTGCACCGGGGCATGGTGGTACATACCAGAAACCCCAGCACTTTGGAGGCTGAGGCAGGAGGATTGAACACTGAAGGACAGCTTGGATTACATAGCAAGATCTTTTCTTTCTCTCCTCCCTCCCTCCCTCCCTCCCTCCCTCCTTCCTCTCTGTCTCTGTCTCTTTCTTGAGACAGGGTTTCTCTGTGTAGTCCTGGAACTTGCTCTGTAGACTAGGATGGCCTTGAATCTGCCTGCCTTTGCCTCCCGAGTTCTGGGACTACAGG
>CABHPH010158366.1:8050-38674 GCA_902168325.1 Peromyscus nudipes | reverse complement strand
CCCAACTTGAACTGGATTAACCAGTGGGCAGAAACAGGCATACAATTTAAGAACTAAAATATGGTAACATTTACAGACACTCACATACCTAGCAGAACAATCACTTGCCAAGTTAGAATAAGGGAGGTATCACTGTGTACATAAATCAACAGACGAAGAACATAAAACATATAGAGGACCTTTCTGGATGATTTCAGTGTTTCTAGAAACCTGTCGAAGCCAGTGTTCTAGAGCACAGAAGACACTCACCACTGCCAGAGCTCCCCTCTCGTTTGTTGCGAGAGCCTCCGCCGCTGTCTCTGCCTGATTTTATGCGCTAAAGCAATAGGAAGACAAGTAGAGAAGAATTAGTGACATTCTTTCGGAACCACACACAAGGAAAGAATGAGTATAAAACTAGCATTAGCACATGACCCTCAGGACTAATTCATACCACCCAAGAGCCGAGTCAACAGGAAAAAGTCCATAATCTTTTGTTTTGCCTTTTCAAGACAGGGTTTCATTATGTAGTCTTGGCTGTTCTGGAACTCGATCTGTAGACCAGGCTGGCCTCGAACTCACAGAGATATGCCTGCCTCTGCCTCCCAAATGCTGGGATTAAAGACGTGCACCACCACCACGCAGCTAGAGCTATTTTTTAATTAAGTACTTTATTTAATATACATACATGCATATAATGTATTAGTGCCGAACCCAACAATTCATCAAGAAAATGTAATAATTGTAAATATACAAGCACTAAATGTTGGAGTTCCTGATTTCATAAAAATAAACATCAAAAGGTCAGGTAAGTCCTGAAATAATAATAATGACTGAATTCAGCACTTCATTTTTCTCGTAGATAGGTCATTCAAGCTAAAAATTTCAATAAACTGCCGAGTTCAACTACACTATAGATTAAATAGACTTAACATATCTACAGAATATTCCATCCAATGGAGCCCATGGAATAGTCTCTAAAATAGGTTACATGCTAGGCTACAAAGCAAATCTGAACAGCAACAAACAAAATAATGCCTTACACCTTATCAGTTAGCAGTTGAATAGAACTAGAAGTCAACAGCAGGAAGAAACAGAAAATACACAAAGAGTTGGAGACTGAACAATACACTTTGAGTGACCAGCAGGTTGTTAAAGAAATCAGGAGAAATTTAAAAATTCCTAGAATCAGATGAGATCACTCTTCATCAGAACCTTTGGAATATAGCTGAGGCAGTTGTAGGAGGAAAGTTTATGGCTATGAGCGTGCACATTAAACATTAAAGGCCAGTGGGATAGCTCAGGGGGTGAAAGTACTTGCCCAACAAGTCTCGTGACCTGAACTTGATCCCCAGAACCCACTCTAAAGGTGGAAGAAGAGAACCAAGTCTACAGAGTTGTCCCCTGACTTCCACATGTGCACTGTTGCATGCATGCCCCACCCCAATCATGCATACACTCACAGTAATACCGTTTTTAGTTAAAGAAAGCTGAAATAAATAACCTAATGATGCACCTCAAGGTTTTAGAAAAACAAAACTAAGATGAATTGTAGATGGCAACAAAGAATACAATCCATTAGTGAAATGGAGACTAAGAGGACAATGCATGAAATTCAACCAAACAAAGAGCTGTTCTTTGAAAAAACACAAAGATTGAAAATCCCTAGCCAATTTAACCAAACTAAGGAGAAAAAAGACTCACATTAATAACATTAGAGATGAAAAAGTGAGATTACTACAGAGTCCAGTGAAATCCAGAGGTTACTACAGAATACAATGAAAATTTACATTCCAAAAGATTGGAAAATTTAGAAGAAATAGATAAATTCCTAGACACATACAAATGACCAGAATTGAATCAAGAAGACAGAAATAACTTAAACAGATCTATAACTAGCAATGACGTTGAAGGTGTAATAAAGAGTCTAACAACAATGCCCAGGACTGGCTGGATTCACTGCCAAACTCCACCATTCATTTGAAGAGCTAATACCATTGTTCCTGAAATTGTTCTGTAAAACAGAAGGAGAAAGAACACCATTCCAAATTCATCCTACAAATCTGGCATACCTAATACCAACACTGGGTAAGGACAGGACAAAAAATTGAGAACACTCTGAAACAATTTCACTAATAAACAAAGGCATAAAAACTATCAGTAAGATATTTGCCCAAGAACACATTAAAAGGGCCATACATCCTAACCACGATGGCTCCAGTACAAGGCTGTAGAAAAGTTTCACTGATGCAGATTAACAAAGGGAATACAGCGCACAGGCAGACCTAAGTACAGAAATCACGATGACCCCCATGCATTCAGAAAAGACTGTCAACAATGTTCAACATCTCCACGATAAAAGCCTTGAAGACCCTATGAACAGAGCTAAAGATTTCAAGTAGCCAAAGCTATCCTACACAGAAAGAGCAACGCTGTAAGTATCACATCGTTTCAGAGCCACCCCATCAAATGTGAAGTCGACTCCTGCATCCTGCTCAGGTGGCCCTAGGTGGGAACAGGACACTTAGGAGGTGTGAGCTTCCACAACCACCAACTTATTTTATCCACCATGCTGTCCCCGCCCTCAGCTACAACCTTCTACCCCGTTTGATCCCTATTTTCCTAACAACCATTTAAAGCTCTGCTTTCTGTCCATCTAGACTCCTGGCCCACCTTGGTCAGCCCTGTCTGACTCATTTCTCTGGCTCACTCACCAAGAGAAACATAAGCCTTGGCTGCTTCTGTGACTCGCCTCTTTCCCAGGACACTGGGAAATGGCTAAGCACGCAGATGGACACCACAGGGCACCAACGGTATACTCAGCATCTCAACCCAAGCCCATAAAACTCCATTCTCTCTCCTCTTCACCTGTGGCTAGTAAGGTCCCACCTGCTGCATGGACTAGAGGTGAGAGCATCCCATTAGGCCTCTAAGTCTTCCTCCAGCTCTTCTACTCAGAGATGCCCTGTATGTCCCTGGTGGCTTCCCTCTTGTCTCTGCTGGCTCAAGGTTTTCGCAAACATCCTGTGTGTAGAACAGTATTTATCCTTACTTCTAGCTCAACATCCATGTGCACTCAAATCCAACAAATAACAGCCATGTGGCTCAGTGGGTAAAAGCATTTGCTGTGCAAGCCTGATCACTGAGTTCTACCCCTGAACACACAGTGGAAGTAATGAACCAACTCTTAACAGTTGTCTTCTGACCTTCACTCTGTGACACATGCAAGCTCTGTATTTCTTCGTAGCTCTCTCTTTCTCTCCTCTCACATACATATTAATTTACAAAATTAAAGAAAAAATCAACAAATCCCACCAGGAGGGAATTTAATGGGCCAACCACTGTTTACAGCCATGACAAAGATTTTGTACAGACGTCACCAAGATGACACTGAGGTTCAAAGAATAGGAACCGTGAAGCCGTAATCAGCCGTTCACTTCCGATACCACATACACGGGAAAGTCTGACCAACAGTATCTCAGGTGATGGCATGCTTCCTCAGCAGATGCAGAGGAAAACCCCCAGGGACAGAGCCATGCCAACAGCAATCCCAGCAGGCCATGGGTCTGACTCTTGCATGCCCTCCAGGGATTCCAGAACTGGCTAGAAGTTGGTCTTGCCCTGTCAGTGTGGAGTGAGAGGTAAAGAAGCCCAGGCAGAGGCAAGAAGAAATAGAAGGAACTCACGAGGGCCAGCTTCAGAGCTACCTAACAGCTCCTGCTAGGTGAGGCCCGGGAAGAAAGTCCCAGGCACAGGGCATAACACAAATGGGGTAGCCAGCAGGGTGAGTGGGCAGAGCTGAGGCACCCATGATGAGAAAGTAAAGGTCAAGGGTGTAGTGTATTAAGATAATGATGGAGTAGATCTAGAATTGTAATCAGACGCTGAGGTTGGAGAAGGCTTCTGAAGCAAGCATTAACTATGAAAATCATATAGGTACAAAAATATAATTTATGTATGAAGGGTAAATGCAAATGGGAGGCTGCAGCTAAGTTCTGTGGCTCCACAGTGACAGCCTGGCCATGGGGGCCTGTGTAGCTCCCCAGGTTCCACTCCTAGACTGACATATCTGATCCATCCAAGGACCAGGTCCATTTCAGGAATACAGCAGCGGCTTGTTAAATAGCATCAGGTTGATGTTCTTGCCACATGGGAGATGCAGGTTTTGTTAATAAAACTCACAGGGTCCCACTCATTTCAGGTGTGGGGGGTGATGGTAGACACAGAAGGAGGCATTGGTGCCATGACAACGATGGCTCTCAGTTCCTCAGTGCTTAAGTGAGAAACAGCCATGTAATGCAATAAAGAGCAAAAACAACAGCAATAGACATTGGTTGGCACTGCCAGTTGCCCATGTTATTGGCTAAGTGGAGGTTAAAAGTTGTAAGGTAGCGTTTTTGTAAAAGTCACTCCTTTTAAGAATCTATGTAGGCCTTTACCCCAGCACTCGGGAGGCAGAGGCAAACACATCTCTGAGTTCAAGGCCAGCCTGGTCTACAGAGAGAGTTCCAGGACAGCCAGAGCTACACAGAGAAACCCTCCCTTAAAAAACCAACAAAAGAAAATAATATACATATTATGCATGTTTATATACATTTGTGAAAATGCCTGGGAGCATAACATGTTGATCAATCTCCACTAGTGGCATGAGTGATTTTCACCTTTTTCTTCATACATTTTATTTGAATAAACATTTATTTAGAGTGGGTCACAGTGGCTCATGACTGCAGTGTCAGCAGTTGGAACTCAGAGGCAGGAGGACTTTGAGCTTGAGATCACCTTGGGAAACTTTTGAGACCCTTTCTCAGTAAACCAAAATTATTTACAAAAGGAATCTGCCTGAATTTTCCCCCATGGTACTGGGATTGAACATAGGGCTACGTATAAACCATGCAAGTGCTCAACACTAGTTATATCTCTAGTCCTCTTTTAATTATTGGAGACACGTCTTTCTGAGTTGCTCAGGTTGGCCACAGATTTGCCATCCTTCTGCCTCAGCCTTCTGAGCAGCTAGAATTAGCCCCCAGGTCCAGCTCTGAATTTTTAAAAGAATATTTATTGTTTGAAATGGGAAAAAGAGATAGCACTCTTATTTTGAAAAAAAAAAAAAAGCCAATCCCACTTAGTACAGGGGGAGAGGAGAGGAGAGGAGAAGGGAGTGAGAAAGCGAGCGAGCTAGAGCACATGACCTGGAACAGTCTATGCTTTCTCATCCAAGAAATGTCAATAGTGACCCTTCTCCAGCATCACAAGATCAGTGAGATCGGTTGAATAGTTAACACAGGTTGAGTGCTCAGACAGTGTCTGCCTCTAAAATACATTCAATAAACATAAGCTGTTTTTTCATCTGCAGTGCTAGGGATGGAACCCAGGCTGTCCCACATACTCAGCAGGCACTTCAGCTCTGAGCTACACCCCCAGTCTCCATGGGTATAATTAATGTCTAGTTAAGTCGATGTACTAAAGTTAATTAAAGGGAAAGCTGCTACTAGAAACATGGAGAAGACTGCTAGGGTCACTCAAGAGCAGGTCATCCAAGCTCTTTGCTTTGGCTCTCTTTCCTGTTGCCAACCCCTGTGTTAGCAGAAGGAAGATGAATGGTCCCTCCTTCCTCCTTCCCTTTCTGAGCACAGGGTTAGTTAGTTCTGGATTCTCCAGCAGTTCCAGGTAAAAGCTAGGTGTGAGAAAAGTAGTCTTGATTTCAATCACATGGCCATTGCACAGAATGTCTCTGGTCAACTTCTCTTGCAGGAAGAGCTCACAAATAAAATTATAGGGGCCAAGAACTATAGCAAAAAACAAAACAAGGAAGCAAACAAAACCCTGAAAATCTGACTGGTCATAGAAAATTGTCAGTATTAAAAAGACATTTGAGCCGGGCAGTGGTGGCGCACACCTTTAATCCCAGCACTCGGGAGGCAGAGCCAGGCGGATCTCTGTGAGTTCGAGGCCAGCCTGGGCTACCGAGTGAGTTTCAGGAAAGGCGCAAAGCTACACAGAGAAACCCTGTCTCGAAAAACCAAAAAAAAAAAAAAAAAAAAAAAGACATTTGAGGGCTGGAGAAATGGCTCAGTGGTTAAGAGCACTCACTGCTCTTCCAGAGGTCCCAGGTTCAATTCCCAGCATCCACATTGCAGCTCACAACTGTCTGTAACTCCAGTTCCAGGGTTTCTGACATCCTCACACAGACATACATGCAGGTAAAACACCAATGAACATTTTAAAAAAAGACATTTGAGTACGTAGCAATGTGGAAATGTTTCAATAAATCAAAATATATCTATATAGGTGTCAACAATGATGTCTCTGAAGAAATTTTAATTACATAGGAAAAACCCCTAAGGATTGATTCTAAACAAGAAATGCAGAGATAACAAGCTTCAAATTCAACATTAAAAGAGAACATCCTTAATTCAGAAGTTTATTATATTTTCTTCCATAACTAATAATGCCTTTTTCCTTACAGAAGCCAGGAAACAGAGACCTGCCCCATTGGCTTACAATCTAAGAACAACCAACTGAAATGGGACCCCCAACCATTATGAGAAGCTTTTGGCCTTTACTCCTACAACCTTTCTCTGACATTGATCCTCTCCACTCCATGTTGATAAGCCAAACTTAGGTGAGAACACCTGGAAAATGTTTCTTTGATGTATGATGCAAAGAGAAACACTGAGGAACAAAGAAAACAATGTTTGTTTGTTTTTGGTGTTTTCAAGACAGGGTTTCTCTGTGTAGCCCTGGATGTCCTGGAACTCGTTCTGTAGACCAGGCTGGCCTGGAACTCACAGAGATCCACCTGCCTCCTGAGTGCTGGGATTAAAGGCAGGGGCCAAAAAATGACGCTCTTATGCAAATAGCATCATGGGTGGAGGGGAGAAAAGAAAACCAGCCAGGGAGCACAGAGCGTGTGGAAGCCGAAGGTTCTGAGGAACCTGAAGGTGTGAAGTGTTCTTTTGACACTTCATGGATGTGGACGCAGACTTTAGATATAAAGAGACCGAGGTGTGCCAATGGCAGTATGAACTAAAGGCAAAGCTGTAATGACAGATGTCTAAGTGACAGTGGGCTTCACAGGTGACACTGAGGCCAGTGATGAAGTATCTGAAGAGGCCCTGAATGGGCATGGAGCTGTTGATGTGGGTGATGAGTGAGACAAACATGGAAGAATTTGAGTGAGCCACCCAGGAATAAGAATTAACGGCAGATAAAAAAATCTATTATTTGTTAAAAAGATTTCTCTAATCCCTTAGGGTTCCTGACAAATGGTTTGTTCCTCTGATGTTTAAGTATTCTTCCTGATGTACAGTTTACATGATCAGGTGTATCCCTCCAATGACAACAAGCCTTGTCAAAAACTGGTCGAATCCCCTTCAAGACACATCCTCAGAAGAAACCATTCATTTTCACCATAAAAAGGTAGCTTTATTTTGTCAAAGTACAATGAGTATGAAATAGCATGAAGCCTGTGCAAGAAACAAGTAAAAGCTACTTAATAAACATACAAATATTTTGACGCAGAGGAGTGAAAAGGCTGAGCGGTAACTGGAAGGCAGAGCAGTTTCAGTGCTGTTACTCTAGTCATTTAAATTTAGTAAAGTTCTTTAGTCCTTGTGACTGTTAGGCCAGATTTTAAGAAGGGTCCCACTACTGTGGAGACTGTAAGAAGGCAAAGGGGGCAAGAGAAGATACAAGGGCCGAGGGTGGCGGAGAGCAGAGACAACGTGATTCTCAGAGAAATGAAGAGTGAACGGCAACTACATTGATTCGACCCAGTTCAGAGTTAAGATGGGAGTAAATTAGTGGCCAACTGAAAATATTGTGAAAAAAGTAATTCTAAGTATACTTAATCCCTAAATTACATTGCCCGGGAATTCTTTGTAATCAATGTTTTCTAAAGCTTATGCTTAGAATTATACCTATAACTCCAGCAGGCTGAGGAAAAAGGACTGCCGTCAGTTTGAGGCTAATTTGAGCTGCACACAGAGTTCCATGTAACCTATACGGATGGGTTACATAGTGAGACCCTGTTTCCAAAACAAAACAAAAGTTGCTTATGAATTATCCGCAAGTTCTAAGAAGCCAAGAGGCTACTCTTCTTAGAAGTCTAGGAAGCCAGGCACCAGAGCCAGAGGCTGCAGAATCGACTGTAGAAGCTTGGGCTCACTGCAAACTGTAAACTTGGAACTGAGGCACACGCTTGTTTAGTATATGTACCCATGGTTCTGTATGAGGGGCCCCAGCAATGAATTCAATTCCCAACTGTGCTTCATTTAAATGCATACTTTGATTCTTATTAAATACATAATTACAATCATAATCATTTGAACTTCTACTTACAGCAGTTCATGTGTCACAAGCTATCATGCAGTTATCTAATTTTATTAGTATTTGGTACAGTGCATAGATTGGCCATTACAGCACATTTTATGGTGCAGCCTAGCTTGGCAAATAAATATCAACTTGATGTTTTATAGGACTTTTAAAGCAAAACTAGTTTGCTCATAATATTTTTACAAGAGATTAGATCACATCTAAGAAGCGAAGACAGCCAGCCACATTCTGCAAGCATGTGAGAATTAGATCCTCTCTGCAGGCAGGATAATTGCATAAACATCATTTGCCACTACATTATTCCTCACTTAGAATTTTATTTCTAGGGCTGGAGAGATGGCTCAGTGGTTAAGAGCACTGTCTGCTCTTCCAGAGGATCCAGGTTCAACTCCCAGCACCCACGTGGCAGCTCACAACTGTCTGTAACTATAGTACCATGGGATCCAGTGAACTCTTCTATTGTATAGACATAGAAGTGGACAAATCACCCATACACAATAAGTAAATAAATCTTAAAAAAAGAATTTTATTTCTAGCTGGATGTACTGGTGCACACCTTTAATCCCAGCACTAGGAAGGCAGAGGCAGGAGGATCTCTGTGAGTTGAAGGCCAGCCTGGTCCACATAGTGAGTTCCAGGACAGCCAGGGCTACATAGTGAGCTCAAACAAACAAACAAAAAGAGCCTAAGTGTTCTAGGCTCAAATGTAGGAGAGGAAGTGAAGGTGGGAACCCCGCCATTCCATCTGCTGCAGAAATGCGTTAACAATGGTATTCTGGGCACTACACTCTGCCACACAGGGACATCTCCGGAAGAAAGTATTGATGCCACAGCAAGTGACAGGCTTTCATGGGACACAGGTCTCACTAACAAAAATCAAGTTTCCAAACTAATCTCTGTTCCTTCATCTTCTGGAACACGGAAATTATTTATCTATTAGTATAGTAGCTCTCTACTAAGGACTCCATAGAAGCCACCGGGATTCCTCCCGTAGAAGCTGCTCTACTCAGATCACATTCAGTCCCAGACTGCGACTCAAGTGACAGTTCCTAGTCCAGTCGAGCAGAAAAAGCAGTTCAACTCTGCCTCTTCGTTCCCTGCTCAACTCTGCTCCAAACATTGTTTTCCATTTTTGCATTATTTTCTAGGGGGAACAGCTATCATTTAAACACTAAACATGCAATGGTTTCAATGGGAATGTCTGCTCAAGTGACTGCAAATGTACATGCCATTCTCAGATTTTAGTAGGCCAAGTAAAGTTAGTTCTGTATTGACTTCTAAGATCTTTCTCCTTTTCTTGTTTTGAAAATTGGCATACACAGTAGAGAATCATCACAGCATTTTGAACAGGATGGGTTTTAGTAGATTCTCCTTCCCATCAACTCTCCTACCCCCTGCCACCCTTGGTCCTCCTCTTGTGTCCCCCCTTTCCTCTTTCATGTTTCATGTGTCCTTATGCTCACTCATCCTTACACACACACACACACACACACACACTCACGCTGGGATGCATATATGAAAGAGAACATGTGGTTTCTGTCTTATTGAGTTTGAGTTTCCTCACTTAATATTATACTTTCCAGATCCATTCATTTTCCAGAAAATTTCAGTTTTTGTTACCATTGAGTAAAATTCCAGCTCTCCTCTGTTGCAAACTCCTAGCCCCGTGCATTTCAGCTACAGCAGGTTGACATTTTGAAAATTAACAGACAGTAGCTTTCGGCCCATATGAGATACCTGTTCCCTCATTTCTTTCATTTTTTCCAATCTCTTGAGTTTTGTGGCATATTCTTGAACTTCTTTTAATCCAATATCTGTGCAGAGACGAACCAAGAAACGCAAACCTATATTAAAACAACAAACAATTTTTAACAAACAAAATTAAACAAAACAAAACAAGAAATAGGAAAGGAAAGATGTACAGAGCAGTTTCAACCTACAATGCAAGCCTGACCTTTTGGCATAGGCTGGATGCTGACAGCATTCTGTTTTCTCTTAAAATATAATTATAGCCTGGCAGTGGTGGCACATGCCTTTAATCCCAGCACAAGAGAAGCAGAGGCAGGCGGATCTCTGTGAGTTCAAGGCCAGCCTGGTCTACAGAGTGAGTTAAAGGACAGCCAGGGCCACATAGTGAGAGCTTGTCTCACCTCCCCACCCCACCCCAAACCCATTACACCTTGCAATCGCTAGACCTGGGAGAACTGACTTCCTTGTTGTTGACCTGCCATGTCCTCATGTCACCAGATCACAGAAAGAACACAGCACAAGGGAGTCACTGGATGAGAACTCAGAGCTGCAATATCTATTAATGTGCCAATGACAGATACACACACATAAAGATTCGTAAGGGAGACTGGGCTACAAAATGGAGAGTGTACAGAGAAGGATGAAGAGGAGGAGAAGGAGGAGGATGATATCACCAGTAAACGTTCTTTTTAACTGTTGGTAAATTCATTCTTTTAATCAATATTATTCACATTAAACATACACTTTATAGTTGGGTTTGAAGCCAACATCTAATGTATATAAGATAATTACAAGAGAGGGTGGATGTATACACTTGAGTTGATACCCAGGTGAGGAACTAGAATAGTTCTACACTCTACCTCTGCCTATCCCTATCCATTCCACACTTCCACTCCTGGAATGTCTGTGTGTATGGTCATCATGCCACTGCATAAAACAGTAATAAAATTCTTTCATCACTTAAATACTTTTCACTCAACATATTTAGTTGGGCTTACACAAATGATTTACTTATTTAGAGACAAGGGCCATGTACCCTAGGCTGGCCTCAAACTTGCTAGGCAGCTGAGAATGACCTTTGACCCACATCTGTCCTGCCAGCAAGATGTGCTGGGGCAATGGTGGCTCAGAGCTTTTGGGAGTGGCAACCAATGACTGGTCTAACTTGAGGCCCATTCCATGAGAGGGAGCCCATGCCTGACACTGCCTGGATAGCCAGGAACAAGAAGCTGGATATCCCAGAGACCTAGGGTAGAACCAAATATGATTGACCAAAAAAAAAAAAAAAAAAAAGTCAATGAAACGATTCCTAATGATGTTCTGCTATACACAGTGATCGGTGCCTAGAACAACAGCCATCAGAGAGGCTTCCTCTGGCAGCTGATGGGAGCAGATGCAGACACGCACAGCCAAACATTAGGCGGAGCTCAGGGAAACACAAGGAAGGGGGGGGGGATTGTAGGAGCCAGAGGGGTGGAAGATGCCAGGAGAACACACTAGTAGAATCAACTAAGCAGGGCCCACAGGGGCTCAGAGACTGAAGCGACAACCATGGAGGAGCCAGCATGGGTCTGCACCAGGTCCTCTGTATACATGCTGAGGGTGTTTAGCTTGGGGTTTCTGTTGGACCCCTAACAGTAGGAGTGGGGGTGTCTCTGACTCTTTGCCTGCTCTCGGGACCCTTTTCCTCCTACTGAGTGGCCTTGTCCAGCCTTGATATGACAGTTTGTGCCTAGTCTCATTGTGTCTTGTTATAGTGTGTTTGATTGATGTCCCTGGGAGGCCTGCTCTTTTCTGAAAGGAAACAGGGGAGCCTGGGAGCCGGGGTAGAGGTTATGTGGGAGGAATGGAGGGAGGGGAGGCTGCAGTTGGGATGTATTGTATGAGAGAAGAATAAATAAAAAGAAAAATGAAAAAAATAACCAGCTAGGTTTTTTTTTTTTTTTTTTTTTTTTTTTTTTGAGACAGGGTATCATGCATGTTGCCCAGAGTGGCCTACAACTAATTATGTACCTGGGGCTAGCCTATGACTTCTAACCCTTCTGTTTCTTACCTCCCAGGCAAGCAACACCATACCAAGCTTCAGCAACACTGGGGATCAAACTTAGGGCTCCTGGGTTACTGGGTAAGTGCTCTACCAACTACGTTATATTTTAATCCCTAAAAATAAGTTTCTAATACCTGAAAAATATTCATGATGTGCTGAAATTGTATTGATTTAATTGAAAAAGTAGTTCCAAAATGTGTCTATTTCCTTGGGATAAATTACAAAGCAGAAGACCCCCCACAAATCCAAACTTCCAAACACTCAGAGGCTCATGAGAGCTAACTCCTCCAGTTTCCAGGGAGCCTGTTCCGGCTTCCACTGGCAGGGCACAGCGGTTTCTGAGTCATTTCTGTAGGAGCGGAGCACCGCTCACACAGTAGGTGTGCTGGCACTGTAATGGTTTGTCCACCAGAATCCCGCTCTGCACTCTTCTCCTGCTCTCACTGCTGCCCAGGCTGTTTGTCTAGCTTCCTGCAGTACTGCTGGGCTGCAGGCACCTACCATCCAGCCAGGCTTAAACCATACTTCTTGACGGCCTTAGAGTAAGGAGGCATACAGCATAATCCACAACTGTCATCAAAATGATACTTTATAATTGCTAGCTAGATGTTAAAAACTAGTTTATTTTCTTTTTTTGTTTTTTTTCTTTTTGTTTTTCCAAGACAGGGTTTCTCTGTGTAACAGCTCTGTAGGCCAGGCTGGCCTTGAACCCACAGAGATCCACCTGCTTCTGTCTCCCTCCCGAGTACTGGGATTAAAAGCGTGCACCACAACTGCCTGGCTTAGTTTCTATCCTCACTTGACTGAACATAGAAAAAAAAAAATCCCGTTTGGGCTCTAAAGTTTGCCTCCGCTTTCTACTGAACTTCCAAATTAAGTTTTCAAGTCAGGCTTTTGCTTCTCCAGGAAGTGAGATGAGCACAGTTGCTAGGCCCAGTTTCTAAGACTATGGCTCTGCTGTGTCCACGGCATTGCTGGCAACCATGGTCTGACTTTCTTTGCAGATGAGGAGATGGGTTCTTTTTCTGTTCTGGAATGTTTTCTTCTACTATATCTCTGATTTCTGCTTTCATTACCATTGTTCTGGTTTAGTCTTTGGCAACACCTACAATTCTTAGATTGTCTCTCTTGCTTGTCCTTTTTTGTCTCAATTGAACATTTGTACTTAACTTTAAAATTATTAATATTATTGTGTGTGTTGAGAGTCAGTTTTCTCTTTTCACCATGTGTTAGGGTGCGGGGATGGGGTGGTTAAACTCAGGTCATCAGGCTCAGGCATTACCCTCTGAGCCACCTCTTCAGTCCTCTCTTGTCTTCTTTATCAAATTCTTTCTTCTTTGGTTTTCTCTGTAAAAACCTCCCAGTTTTCCAAACACTTGACTTGAATTCTACCACATGCTTTTAGTTTCCAGAAGAGCCTTCTCTGTGAGCACACCTGCCAGTCACACTTCTTCTGTGTCGTCCTATGGTCTTTTTATTTCGGTCTATAACTTTCTGTTTCTGAGACAGAAGGGGCCAAATATTTCTCTACATTCTCTTCTGGTTCCTATAGCAATTTTTAATAAATTATTATTAAAACAATAAGTTAATAAATTATTATCAGTAAATTAATAATACCACTTTATTATTGATTACTAATATGCTATATTAGCAATATAATTATTAACTTATATTGTGATCAAATTCTAAAAAGTTGTTTATATTTCCTGGTAAATTGTACTTCCCATCACTCCAAGCTGGCTTTCTCCCCTTTCTGAGGCTCAGACGAGGAGAGCTTTATCCAGACTCTGTATTTGCCAACAGAGAAGAGTGCAGCCTTCCCTTGGTCCTGGTCCTGCTCTACAAGTGTGCTGGCCCAATGTCCTCCTGGTTCAGATGGTTGACTCCTAAGTCCTCTCTTCCATATGCAGTGTTCCAGTACTTCTCAGAATTCACCCGTCCACTCTCCACAGATGACTCCATCCCACAGACGTCCTTGTTCCAGTACTTCTCAGGATTGACCCGTCCACTCTCTATGGATGACTCCATCCCACAGATGTCCTTCCTCATTGCTATGCTCCCTGGCACTTCAGTTTCTCCTTTTCTACTCCCCTGTTCCCTGCAGCCAATAAATGGCCACTCTTCATCCTTAAGGAGAAGCTTCCCTAGACCACTCCTCACGCCCACCTCTCACTTCACACCCGATGCTCTTCTGCTTCTGCCTCTACATCCCCAATGACTTTCCAAAATCAGTGGCTTCTGGCCGGTAACGTCTACGATTTTTTCCTCAGTGCTGCATATGAAATCCAGGGCATCCAGATATCATGCAAGCGCTGCCACTGAGTGACAGTCTCAGCCCCAAGCTTCACAAGCCATCATGTCTTCCTGAAGTCCATCTCCCTGTCTTCGGGGCACCGTTCTTGCTTGCTCTCCAGACCCCCTTCTCTATCCATGTTTCCTCTACTCCACTTGGACATCACTGCTCTGCAGGTCCACTCCAGCCTATTAATTTATGATCTGTCCTGGGATGTCTCACCCCTTTATCAACCTCAGCTACATTTTAATATTTAAAGATGCACATTCCTCCTCAGTGTTTACCACAGTCTACATATCACGGTGACTTTGGGAGAGGAGTTCGGATAGCTCAACCAAATCATAAGACCCAAGAACACCTGCCCCACGCTGACATCACCACCCCCAACTCTTCCTCCTACGTTTCCTCTACATAAATACTTGAGTTATGCTTCTCTGTCGCCTACTTTCACAATTACTCATTTTGACTGTTAAATATCTTGTTTGAGTCTGTGCATGTGATATATGCATGTGTACATGTTCATGTGTGTATGAGTGTGCATGTATTTATGTGGGTGTCAGGTATGATGTATACATGCTCACATATTCACATGTATATGAGTGTGCATGTATTTATGTAGGTGCCATGTGTGATGTATGCATGTGTACATGTTCATGTATATGGGTGTACCTATATTTATGTGGGTGCCAGGTGTGATGTATGGATGTGTACATGTTCACATGTATATGGGAGTGCATGTATTTATGTGGGTGCCAGATGTTCCTCAATTGCTCTCCACTTTATTTTTTGAGACATGGAGCTTGTTGATTTGGCTAGACTGGCTGGTCAGCAAGCTCCAGAGATCTTGCTACATCTGTTGCACCAGACTAGGGTCACAAGCTTGTGCCACCACATTAGGCTTTTTCCATGGGTGCTGGGGATCCAAACTCAGGTGCTTTTGCTTGTATGGAAGGCATTCTACTGAGTCATCTCCCGGCTCTGACTCTGTTAAATATGTTTTAAAATATCATTATTTTATGGTATGGGTGTTTGCCTGCCATGTCTGTCTGCAGACAGTTCTGAGACCATGCGGATGCTAGGAAGAGCAGCCACTTTCTCCTCACCCTGATCCATCTCCCCAGCCCCTCCGTTAAATATCTTTTAAGTGTTTCTCTCATGTTCTGCGGCAGCCTCATCTCATTCTGCCTGGACTCCAGGGGGATGTGGAACCCTGTCACTCCTCCACACACTCGCAGCCAGCACCCCTCCCTCTCCTGATGCCTCTGGTCCTGGGGTTCATTGGGGTCAGTGTCATAAACAGCTTTGCTTTTGTTGGCTGCTCTGCTACCTATGCCCCCGACAAGTTTTGTCTAAAATGATAAAAGTAACTTATATCTTTGTCCTTGTAGGGTCATGATTTTTAGATAGCAATGTTTTTGTCTCGGTGTAAGAAAACATATGTTCCTCCTCCTATGTGTATTTGCTTCAGAACAGTTCTATTTGAAATGGAGTGTGTCCCTGCCTTCCTGTTCTTTTGGCTGCTGCTCTACTGCCTGGATACCTGGTTTTGCCTTCCCTGCCTGGTAAAGCTCTGTCCTTTCACAGCACTTTGAACATTTAAAGCAGTATCATTTACTATACTGTATCAGTGGACTGATTACTAGAGTCTCAGGAATAAGCACTGCTGTGTCTTCCAGCACACAGGAAATAGTTGATCAAAGTTCTGCAAATGTGTTGGGAATGAGCAATTAGCATTAAGCGAACGAACACCTGATTAAAAATGATTTGTAATACATATTCTAACAGAAGAAAACAAACATGCATTGAGATAAATTTATATGTTAGTGATCCCCAACTTTTCTGTGCACAATGAACACAGCCTCTTAGACACCCAGAGGAAGACATCACAAGCAAGTTGGATCCTCTTCTCTCCTATCACTCAAGTCCATGCGGGCACTATGCCTAGCACAGACACAGTAAGTTCTCACCTAACATGGGCTACATGAGACCTACTTAGGTAAACAAACCCCAAACCATTTTGGCAGCTGTTCTATGAAATGTAGGATATCATCTGTAAGTGTGTAAAATAGGCCAATTTTTAAACTTAAGAAGTTTTCTGGTGTGCATGGATGTTTTGCCTGCATATACGTCTCTCCACCACATGCATGCCGTTCCCACAGAATCTTGATGGGTTCACCAGAAAATGATCCTGCTTCAGATAACATTCCACAAATTTCCCCACTACAGCTCCAGTTATTATAGTCAATTGATTACACTTGTTTTGAAAATTATATAGGCCCAAGTCATCTTAGATATTCCTTATAGTGTACACAATCATTCATTTAATTTTTAGGGTAACTCTTAAAACACTCTATAAAGGAAAAAAATGCGGCCTTGCTGGCCCTGCACCAAGGCATTGTGGCTACTCCAGTGGTTTTCATCAGGAAGCAATTCTACCCTTTAAGGGACATTTTGCCAAGCCTGGAGACGTCAGGTTTTAGCAAATGGGGCGGGGGGGGGGCCCCGGGGGGAGGGAGAGGGTGCCATTAACATCTAATAGGTGGAGGCTGAGGATGCTGCTTACAAACCTGCTGGATGGCCCACATATTCTAGGATCAGCTACTGGGGGCCCAGAGGTCCTTGCACCCACAGACCAGCAGGGAAACTAGGAATGGGAGACCCAACGGGTTCTCTTCTCAGTGGTCCTGTTTTCCTGCCTAGAAGGCTGGGAGTGGATTTTGTTAACAACCTGGTGACCTCTTTGCTACCCGTGGAGAAAGAAAGTGGGTGGGGTAGACCTCACCCACCTTTTGCTATAGAGACAGACTTCACCCAAATTCCCCAGAATGATTATCTACACTCTTCTTTCCCCTAGACTGTTATGGAGTCACACCTTCAGCTTTATTGTGCACCTGGAATTGGGCTGATTGCAGTCTGGAAAGATTTTCCCAAACTGTACTGTTTTAAATATGCTGACAATGAATAGCCTGGCATTAGACTCCCAGAAGTCTCTGATCCAGGTTGATGAAGTCAATCTGCACCAGGTTTTCCTTCTCATCTCTTTCTCGAGGTTTGCTTTCCTGTCTGATACCTGCAGGGACCCCTCAATCACCTAACTCCAGGTGCAGGCAGGCAGGTTCCACTTACATACATCATCCCTGGACCTCTGGCTCCTGAATGGTCTCTAATGTGACTGAGACTAAGAACCACACAGAAGGTTTCTTTTTAAAAGAAACAGAGAAAATAGATGCCTGGGTCTATTGCAAACCTAAAGAGCCTCTGAAGGAAGAGACAAGTGACGCCCTGTAGGCCGTCTCCTCACTGGTGTCTGTACTGTGGCTGTGAGGTGATGGACCTACTTCTTGGTCCTGGACTTCTCAGCCCTCCACAGCTTCTCCAGGAGCTGGGCTGAAACTCTACCTACTTCTTGGATCGGGCTGCATCATCAGAACCTGGGCTCAGGAGAAATGTGTTTTTACTGTAATGTGTTACGTGGTTATTGTTTTTAAGAACAAAATGAAAAAGACCTTTCAAAGATGTTCTCTCCGCTGCAGCGCTGTTCTCAACACCTCCCACACCTCTCAATGACTATCCTCACCATGAATGAAGAGATGTCTTCTCAAGCAATTGCTTTTTGTTTGTTAACAAAAATGGTAAAAATTCTAAACTGACTTTGACTTTTCTCTTTTCTTTTTGTTTTTTGTTTTGAGACAGGGTTTCTCTGTATAGCCCTGGCCATCCTGGAACTCGCTCTGTAGTACAGGCTGGCCTCGAACTCAGAGATCCACCTATCTCTGCTTCCTGAGTATTAGGATTAAAGGTGTAAGCACCACCGCCCAGCTGACTTTCCTCTTTGACTACAAGGACAAAATTGACAAAGGTTAGTGGCAATATGCAGTGAATGAAGGTGGCTATTTTCTGTTTTTCTTAGAGCAGATTTTGCAGTTCCTGCTGTAATACTTTTCCTTATCACTTCAAATCCACAGTGCAACAGGAGATGCAGTACACGGGTGCTGTGGGATGTTCTGTATGGCAAATGTGTTGCTAATAAAACACTGATTGGCCAGTGGCTAGGCAGGAAGTATAGGCGTGACTAACAGAGAGAATAAAAAGAGCAGGAAGGTGGAAGGAGACGCTGCCAGACGCTGCCAGCCACCGCCAGGACAAGCAGCCTGTAAAGATGCCGGTAAGCCACGAGCCATGTGGCAAGGTATAGAATTATAGAAATGGATTAATTTAAGATATAAGAACAGTTAGCAAGAAGCCTGCCACGGCCATACAGTTTGTAAACAATATAAGTCTCTGTGTTTACTTGGTTGGGTCTGAGCGGCTGTGGGACTGGCAGGTGAAAGAGATTTATCCTGACTGTGGGCCAGGCAGGAAAACTCTAGCAACACACGGGTGTTTCTGCAAAGCTCACCTCACAATGTACAAGCAAGTGCCATCTCAAGACAGCACTTTAAAACTCAGGGTGGGAGACAATCAGTAAAGTGCTCGCTGTGCAGACAGACCCCAAGGTCTGGGTTTGGGTCCCAGAACACACACTGGAACACCAGGCCCGGTGGCACGGAGCTTCAGTCTCAGTGCTGGGACGACGGGGACAGGCGGGTCTCTGGAGCTCAATGGTTAACCAGTCTAGCCAAACTGGCAAGCTCCAGGACAGTGAGAGACCCTACCTCAAAAGATAAGATGGAGAGCAACTGAGGAAGACACCGGATATTGACCTCTAGCACACGTATGTATGTTTCTGTACACAGTAACCACACACACAAACACATTAAAGTCCCACTAAAAAAAAATTACCTGCACTATTATTCATGTTTTGTTTTCAAAAATAGTAAAAGTATCTTTTTTTTCAACCTGAAAACATTATACACTAAAATGGACAGTTAAAAATGCTTCTCCCAGGACTGAAGAAATGGCTCAGTGGTTAAAAGCGCTTGCTGCTCTTGCAGAGGTCATGGGTTTAGTTCCTAGTACCTACATCAGGCAGCTCCCAACTACTTGTGACTCCAGTTTCAGGGAACCTGACACCCTCTGGCCTTTGTGGTCCCCTACACACATGTGGTGCATATGAATTCACACAGGCACACACACAC
The DNA here is from genome assembly GCA_902168325.1 of Peromyscus nudipes. Lineage (NCBI taxonomy): Eukaryota > Metazoa > Chordata > Mammalia > Rodentia > Cricetidae > Peromyscus > Peromyscus nudipes. The sequence goes on along the minus strand of CABHPH010158366.1, from coordinate 19,194 downwards.
ATATACATTAAAAGAACCTTAAAAACAAGCTGGTCTTTGTGTCTTTCACATCATGCATCCCAATGCCACCCATCTCCTGTCCCCTGGAATCTGCCCTCTGCCCCTGCAACCCCTCCCAATAAAACAAAATAAAATTTAAGATAAAAAAGGAAAAAAAGGAAGAAAGGGAAATCTCATCATGGAAGCTGCAGTGTGACACAGTGAGTCTCACAGTAAACCCCTTTATCCACACATCTTTACATGCAGGCGTTCGTCGCAAAGATCATTGGTTTGTTGCAGGCCCCAGGTCTCTGCTACACTACCAACACTGGGCCCTCACTGGGACTCTCCCTGGACATCCTGTAGCCCTGGTCTGCAGAACCGCCCCCTGCCCGTCTGTGCTCCCCCAGATCACAGGGGGGTGGAAGTTGGGGTGGGCCAACACTTAACCCTGGTTCTGGGCCTGGGTAGGTGGTCAGCCCACCTGCTCTCCCTTGTCCTCACCACCAGCACTGCCCTGGCTAGTTCACCCCTTGTAGCCATGAGCAAGGGGCGGGGCCCTTCCTCCTGCTTTCAGGTCCTCAGGGTTGGTTCTCCCACACCTATCTCTCCCTACCCCATGCTGTCACATGACATTTGAGGAATGCGGACAGACAGCTCTCCCACCTGCCTCAGGTGTCAATGGGGAGAAATCTCTCCCCTACCCATGCCAGTGGCACATGTCTTTAATCACAGCACTCAGGAGGCAGAGGCAGGCAGATCTCTGAGTTCGAGGCCAGCCTGGTCTACAAGTGGTATTCCAGGACAGCTAGAGCTACACAGAGAAACACTGTCTTAAGAAAACAAAACAAAACAAAAACCTTAAAAAAAAAAAAGTTAAAAAGTGCTTCTCTTGGGCTGGCAAGATGGTTCATCAGGTAAAGGCAGTTTCCATGCAAACCTTATAACTTAAATTCAATCCCCCAAACCCATGTAAAAGTAGACAGAGAGAGAACCTACCCCATAAAGTTGTCCTCCGGTCTACACAGGCACACTGGGGCACATGTGTACCTACCCACACATTACATATACACACACTCCAATAAAAATCCTACAAATGCCTGTCCTATAAAACATCACTGTTTATATGAACTCATGTAACTGAGGATAACCTTAACTCTGGGGCTCTACCCCTCCTGCCTTCACCTCCGCAGCACTGGACCACATCTGGATCTAGTTGGTGTGGGGTTGGTCCATGGACTTTGTTCATGTCAGGCAAGCATTCTACCAACAGTGCTACAGCTGCTTTCCCCAAAATTTGTTCTTAAACTTTTTCATAAAAGCTTGAGGTGCAGATTTGTTTAATTATAAGCAGAATGTGGTATTATACTTGAACCTATCAACAACTAAGTTCTATAAAAATGCATACTTATGGAGTCAAATTTTATTATTGCATAAAAACGTATCTATCTATCTATCTATCTATCTATCTATCTATCTATCTATCTATCTATCTATCTATCTATTTTTGGTTTTTCCGAGACAGGGTTTCTCTGTGTTGTTTTGGTGCCTGTCCTAGATCTCATTCTGTAGACCAGGCTGGCCTCGAACTCACAGAGATCTGCCTGGCTCTGCCTCCCAAGTGGTGGGATTAAAGGCGTGCGCCACCACTGCCTGGCTTGCATAAAAACTTTTAAAGCTTTGTACCACAATTGAGGCTTCATTTATGCATACTATTACTACAGCAAATTTAACTATCTATTAGAACACAGAATGTGGTGTCTTTGCCTTTAAAGTTACAAAATACAAGGTCACTTACATTCAACATTCTCTGGAAATTTCCTGTGGATCTCTTTGTAAGTATCCAATGCCTTTTGGTAGTTACCTACAAGTAAAGAGAGAAGAAAATGTAATAATAGCTAGCTATATAAAGTTATAGAAATCTTACTAAATTTAATAAAAATTTTGATTCTAATTCAAAGCATTGGCATACTTTAATGGTTTAGTAGAAAACTTCCATGTTTGCACAAGCAAATATGTATTATTCTTGAGTAATTTCTGGGAGGAAAATATATATATAATGTGGGTGTGGTGTTTCATGCCTGTACCCTCAGCACTCAGGAAGCAGAGGAAGGGACCACTGTCGAGTAGAGACCAGCCTGACTACACAGAGAGTTTCAGGCCACACAGTAAGACTGGGCTTCAAAAACAAAACAAAAAATAAATGAATAAACAAACAAAATTGAAAAAAGGTTAGAGTGGAAGGAAATGGTTGAAATTCAGTTTTCACTTCTCAGCAGAAATAATTCAGTGGCTAATGTTTAGATCCATTCAGAGCTTGGGGTGTGACTCGTGGTCTTGTGCAAATGAATGTGCACCTCTCAGTCAAACTGTCCATTTGACAGGGCCACGGTAGTGGTAAAGAGTGAGCCCTCCAGTACTTTAGGACCAAACTAAGTTTGTAATGTATGTCCCAGCCATTCTGAAGACACTGCCAGGTATCAGGAAACCTCCCATTCAAGCAGGTGAACACGGACCACCTCAGCTTGCGCTTCCTGTGGGGTCAGGACTGTCTTTTCCTGGGCATTTTATGGTCTAAGGAGGGTTTATAAATTTGTTAACACTGACCTCCTAGGTGACTCTCCAGCATTTAAGCTACAGGCATCTCCTTAGGACAGAAGTACACATCTCTGTACCTAGTAATCTTTGTTGTAAATAATACGGTTCCCAATGTCACAGTTTTGAATTAAGAATCACTCGGGCAAAATATGGAAATAGAAACTAATATAAAAAGAATATTTTGTGGTTAACATGTAATGATTTCATGTCAACTTTGAGAAACAACCCGTTTTTAGGAGAGTTACTGGAATATCTTGCAGGCTAGGGTGTACTCAGGGGTAGAGTGTTTGCTCTTAAATTCAAAGCTAGTGCTAAGCCCCCACCCTGGCCTCACACAAAAACAAAACACCCCTGCTTGGTAAGCATGACCTTTTCTGTATGTAGTAATTATTATGTTTTTTAGATGATATGCTTCAATTATGTGTAGTTATTTAGAAAGCTAATGTTTAATAAACATTCAACTGGAGCACATTTATATGCATAACTACCTAAATAAGAAATGAATAAAGTCAAAACATTTACCACTTCTTCTAAAACAGCTAGCTACCATCAGCTGCCATTTCACTTGTGTGGGTCTAGAAAAGAAAGAAATTAGAGACGAAACAAAAATAGTGAGACAGTGAAATGGATTCATTAAGTTTTCTACCTCTATTTCCTTTTAAGACTTCAGACCTTTTGTTTATTTAACCTTTATTAGTAATATACAGGCTCACAAATTTAGAACATAAAAATATTTGATCTTGTGTTAGAACAAGCAGGCTTTAATCAAAAGAGAGGGAACGAGCACTCTATTTACGCCCCTTTCACCTTTAACAAGAAATCACATTCTTTTCTAAAGTAATAATCATACTTTAGACCTCTAGAGACTAACATTGCAAACGTCCAAGACAGGCACAGTGGCACATGCTTGTCCTCTCAGCACACACAGGAGGCTGAGGCAGAAGGATTGCTGAGAGTTTGAAGCCACCCTTGGCTATGTAGTGAGTTCTGGGCTGGTCTGAGTTACAGTGGGAAATCCTGTCTCCACCCCCACCTCCAGATCTGAATCAGGAACAGCCTAGGGAACTGTTTCATGCTCCCCTGCCCTCAAATCTCCCTTGTGCTTCTTCCCCAGGGGCTTCCAGACGGCCTTCCAACTCTAAGCTAGTTTGATGGCAAACCTACCAGCTTTGCGGTTGGACACATCTGGGCTTCAATCTCAGCACTGCTATGTGTCAAGTTCTTAATTTTAAGCCCACTGCCATACACCTACCTGCTGCAATCTAAATAAAATACATAGTAAACTGTATTACTTTCCCCCTTGAAACCAGTCACCTACTCCACCCACATGTTACACTCAGGGTCCTAGCCCAGTTTACCCACCGTCCAGTCCCTGTCTGCCTCTCCAGTCCTCTTCGACAGGCCTTGTTGAGGCTTCAGCTTCAGCAAATCCAGGCAGGAGCATGGCTCCACGGCTAGACTCCAGGTCACATGCACTCCCTCTGTGAGAAGGCCCAGCCCAGCCTCTGACATCCTACACAACCTGCAGTCTACTGTTCTGTACCAGCTCCCGGTACCACGCTCTCAGCACTGCACTAGCACAGTGTTGTTACTTTCGTCTCTGAATACCACTATCACCCTCCTCTTCACATGTGACCACTATCCGACTTCCCAGGCTGTTAGCTGAAGAGACAGGATACGCACCCACTTTTACTTCCTTTCCACGCCTGTCTAGGGAGCAGTGCTACACTACGGTGAGTCTAAGTGTCCCTTTTTGATGAACTGCAAACTATGTACACAAGACAACATTGTATTTTCTCACTAGCAATGTGCAAAAGCTCCTGTTTTTCCACATCCTCCTGAACACTTGGTTATCCAACACCCAAGATATACTCTGCCTTTTTAATTTACTTTTTTGTTTTTTAGCCCAGCCTAAAAAAATTATTTTTAAAAATTTATTCTTTGATCCAGGCATGGTGGCATACATCTTTAATCCCAACACTAGGGAGGCAGAGGCTGGCAGATCTCTGATTTTGAGGCCAGCCTGGTCTACATACTGAGTTTCAGGATAGCCAGGGCAACATAGTAAGACTATTTTTTTATTCTTTGAGAATTTCATACATGTATACAATGAAATATGATGACACTGACCCCCAATTTCCCCTCCACTGTCCCAGGGCACTCCTTCAACAATCCCATTCCTAGTTCCTATCTTCTTCTTTCAAATAACTCACGAAGTCCAATTCTGCTGCCCATGTGTGCATGTGTGCGACTCGCACTCCCCAACGCCGGATGTGGCCAAGCATCTCTGCATGTGTTTATCAGCAGTTCACACCGTCTTAAAAAAAAAATGTGCTCAGCCGGGCGTTGTTGGCGCACGCCTTTAATCCCAGCACTCGGGAGGCAGAGCCAGGCGGATCTCTGTGAGTTCGAGGCCAGCCTGGGCTACCAAGTGAGCTCCAGGAAAGGCGCAAAGCTACACAGAGAAACCCTGTCTCAAAAAACCAAAAAAAAAAAAAAAAAATGTGCTCAAAATCTTCGCTCATTTTTGTTACTGTCAAGTTGCAGTGGCTCTTTATACATTTTCAGTATGACCTACTCTGAGGCTTCCTTCTGTACTCTTCTGTGTTAAGCAGAAGACTGAAAACTTGAATAAGTCTAATTGTCTATTTCTGTGTTCTGGTGTCATTTCTAAGAGTTTTTGCCACATTCAATGGCATGAACAATTTCCACCGAGGGTTTTTATGAGTGTTTATTTTTTAGTTTTTATTTTATGCACATTGGTGTTTTGCCTGCATGTATGTCTGTGTGAGGGTGTAGGATCCCCTGGAACAGGAGGTACAGACAGTTGCGAGATGCCATGTGGGTGCGGGGAATTGAACTTGGTTTCTCTGGAAGAGCAGCCAGTGCTCTTAACTGCTAAGCCATCTCTCTAGCTCTCTCTTGTGTTTTATAGTTTTTAGTCTTACATTTATTTGGGTCTTTAATCCACTTGAAGTGCATTTTTGTATATGGGGTAAACTAAGGGTTCAATTTTCTGTGGTTGTTGTTTTTGAGATGGAGGACTGATTTGTAGCCCAGATTGTCCTTGAACTCTCAATCTTCCTGCCTTAGCTACAGAGTAACTGGGATTACTGGTGTGTACCATCGTTTGGTTTCAAAGTTATTTGTCTGCCATGTAGATATCTAGTTTGTCAAACATTTTTAGTTGAAGACTGTCCTTCCTCCATTGAATGGTTTTGCTACCTTTGTAGGAAATCAACTTCCATGTATGAGAGGGGTTACTCTGGGGTACTAGGGGCTGTTCTCACATCTGTCTTTCATGTATGAGAGGGGTTACTCTGGGGCACTAGGGGCTGTTCTCACATCTGTCTTCCATGTATGAGAGGGGTTACTCTGGGGTGCTAGGGGCTGTTCTCACATCTGTCTTTCATGTATGAGAGGGGTTACTCTGGGGTACTAGGGGCTGTTCTCACATCTGTCTTTCATGTATGAGAGGGGTTACTCTGGGGTCCTAGGGGCTGTTCTCACATCTGTCTTTCTAGCCCCTTTTAGTACCACACTATTTTGATTATGGTTGTATGCAAACACATTCTGAAAATAGGAGTTCTGAATTTTCCAACTTCATTCCTTTTTGGGTAGAGATTCTATATGATTATTAGGTGGATTTTCTATGTCTGTAAAAAGTACGATGGAGATTTTGATAGGGAGAGCACTGACCTTAAGGTCACTCTGCTTGGTACTGCTAACAACCCTAGTCTTCTAATCCATGTACTTAGTGTCTTTCCATTTGTTTATGTACTTAATCTCTTTCAGGAGTGAGTCATGGCTTTAAGCGCATGCTTTTTAGCTAATACAATTAAATGAATTCTTAGTTACCTTATTCTTTTTAATGCTGTTATAAATGATACTTTTTTTGTACTAATTTCATAGTTATCCTTTTTGGATTGTTTATTGCAAGTCTACAGAAATACAAAAAGATTCTATGTGATTTTACATCCTGCAATTTTACTAAATTCTTTTACTATATTTCAATTTTATGCATATATTCCTCAGAGATTTTGGTATCTTTACAATCAGAGATTTCAGGACTTTATATATACCATCTACTGTCTTCTGGACTTCAAGGTTTCTGCTGAGGACTCTGCTTAATCTTATCCAGCACCCCTTGTATGGGAGGACACTTCCTTTTGATGCTCTAAAGACTTTCTCAACAGTGTGGCTAAAGTGTCTCACGGGGTCCCTTGGGTTTTTCTCACTTGGAGTTCACTGAGCTCTGCAGACTCACAGATCCACAACCTTCCTCAACTGTGGGAAATGCTGGCCACAGTGAGTTTCAGCAGTTTCTCTGCTCCGTTCTCTTCCTCTTCTGGAGCTCCCACAGTGCATACACTGGTCCTCAGATGGCGTTTTATGGTAGTAATCATGATGAATATATTAAATAACATTTTCCAAAACTGTTAAGCAATAGAACTGCATTGAATAATGAACCAATAGGATTCAATTTCTTTTCTTTTCCTTTTTCCTTCATTCCTTTTCTTTCTTTCTTTTTTTGAAACAGGTTTTCACACTGTATCCCAAGAGGTTGGCTTTGAACTTGTGGAAAATCTCCTGCCTCAGCTCTCAAGCACTGGGATTACAGATGTGAGTGACTATAATCAGTTGGGGCTAGTATTTCTTAATATTTTAAGATGTAATTTATAGATACACAGAAAATATAAAACAAAAGTATAGGCTTAAACAAGTAAGAAACACTAGATCACTAAGAACCACAAAAATAGAGGTGATACAACCAGGAGAGACGTTTCTATCATAGGTGTCACAAGAAGAAATTAAATTGAATTAAACCATTTGCCAGTTCTCTATAATATGTAAGCAGTTATATGACAGAGGAATGAACATTCCCACTCCTTAAGAGCTTATGTTCTTATGACAGAGGCAGACTTTATACAGCAATAAACTTAGCACATAGTATCTACAATAATTATGTATCAGTTGAAAATAAGTTTCTTTTGTTTTGGTATTTTTGAGACAGGGTTTCTCTGTGTAGCCTTGGCTGTCCTGGAACTCGCTTTGTAGACTAGGCTGGCCTCGAACTCAGAGATCCACTTGCCTCTGCCTCCTGAGTGCTTGGATTAAAGGCGTGTGCCATCACGCCTGGCAAAAATAAAAATGTATTTTAGAGCAGGGCATTGGTGGCGCACGCCTTTAATCCCAGCACTCAGGAGGCAGAGCCAGGCGGATCTCTGTGAGTTCGAGGCCAGCCTGGACAATGGAGTAAGTTCCAGGAAAGGCGCAAAGCTACACAGAGAAACCCTGTCTCGAAAAACCAAAAAAAAAAAAAAATATTTTATCTATTTTTAAACTTACCAGAAAAGAAATTACGGTGTACAGTACAGTAAATACATGATCAAATATATAGAGGAAATGTAATTAATGTATACTGAATGCCTCGGTCACTAAAAACACATAAGACCAGAAGCAAATGAAGGTAGAGAGAGAAAAGTAGGGAGAGAAGTGTAGAGGGACTTCACATGAAAGACACTCATTTTCAGGGAAACTCAAGTGTAAAACAAGGAGAGGAGCTGAAGAGCCTGAGAAGGCTGAGGAGACAAGGAAGCACCGGAGACTAAGGAGCAGTGCTGGTCTGACAGACTTATATGACGGCATCCATTTATCAGGTCACAACATTTAAACATCTGTACAGCTGTTCCCAATGGAATAAATGGCTGCATTAACCCAAGAACAAAACTTTGGGAGAGCAGACGGCCAGCAAAACAAGAGAGAAAATGGAACTGAGGAACCAGCAAGAAACGGGATATGACCAAGCAGGCATTCCAGAAAGGCCATGATCAGAACTGAAGCCAGGAGGAGGCTGAGATGAGAAGAGAGAAAAGGAGTAAGGTTCAATATACAGCATCTGTAAACTGAAACCAATACGACTTCCTTCTGTGAAGACTCTTCTAGCAATAAAACTGTCCTAAGACTTAGAAAGTCACTTTCTGATTTGTAAATAAACACTACTTGTTCACTGAGGTTCAGGTGAGGAAAACAGACAAAGTACATCATACAAGGTATTTAAAGTTCTTATGCAAAGGAAAATATATCTGTCACAATAGAGACAAAGTAAAATGAAAAAATACAAGAAAATGAAAACAACTCATTAAAATATTTTCATGAATTTATTAGGCTTATCAAATACTAATTTTTTAGGGATAAAAACAGTCTCAATGCAAGACATTAACTAAATATAAAAGTTACTTACTGTATAAGAGATGCTCTTTCAAAGTACTGAATAGCTTTTTCACAGAACTGGGTATCAATGTAATAAGCTCCAAGCCACTCAATGACCTCAATATTAGAAGGGAAATACCTGTATGACTAGAGAAAACACGGAAGGTGACAACATAACTTCAGTAGCAGTACAGAATATACCTGGTTACTTTACCTGTTAAATGGATTTCTTTATAAAAAGTATGAAGTATCAAGATAACTTTGCAAGTTCTACAACGATACAAGACTTAGAAAATGTAGGTATACTCGACAGTTTTCAGTTATGTATGATCTGAGTTATATTAAATATTTAAAAGAATCAGGAGATGCAAATTATGGTTTAAGAAAAATGAGTTAGTATTTTTCATTTTAATTAAAATGAATCAAAACTATAGTTTAATAATGTTTTATTTTAACAAATAATTATTAGTTTTAAACCAATAAGCCTTTCTAGAATTCTAGGGCCTGTTCCCTTGAAATCCACAAAACGTCAGAAAGTAGAAGGGAAGTGAGACCGCACACCCACCTCATAGTAATACTGGAACGCTTGGGACTTGTCGCCCTCACTGTCGTACAGTTCTCCTAGTTTAGACAGAGCTTGGGAGTCAGTCGGCACCACGCTGATCAACTGCATCAGCCACTCAATGGCTTGATTGGGATCTTCCATTAGCTCGTATCTTGAACAATGTCAGTTAAGATTCAGTCACCGATAAGCAAACTTGGAAATATTACAATGATAATGCTTCCTCAGGAACACGTTGTCTGCACTGTAATTCTAGCCCTCTCCAGGAGGAGGGAAATGGGGCAGTGCTGCCCATGTACACCTTGGTTCTCTCTAGTCTCCTCCCCTTTAGCTTTTCTTCAGCTGTCTCCCCTCCACTCAGACAAGCAGACAGGTGTTAATGTTTAAATGCCCCTCACTGTATTGGAAAAGCACCTTGATTTCTCTCATTTTGATAAACGTTGACTACAACATTGGAGGCGAGCTACAGTGTAGGTGGGTTTTCATATACTGTCACCTTGATTTGTTCCATGTCAATGTTTAGGAAAAGGATAGGTATACCATTGATAACTTGAAGTACTATCTATTCTAGATGCAGATTTAAATTTTTTTCCACAAAACTTTGGAGCAGAAAGCAGCATAGTTATCTTATATATTTACTATTACAATGTTTTTGCAGAGCTGGAAATGGAACCAGGACCAAACGTCTAGCAGAATCACTCAAAGCACTGCCCAGGAATGCCGGAACATTTACTCAGTGACCCCAGCTCTCTTAAACTCAGCACAGTAAAGAACCTGGCTTCCTGCATTTTTCTTATGTGTTTTCCCTAATTATAGTACAAGCTGCAGGACAGGGCACTTTCCCTCTATAGTCTCCTGTAGTACCTAGTAAGTCCTCTGCATAGACACAAGCCCTCTGTTTGTATCAACATTTATTTGTTGACTACTACCTACTTATAGCTGATGTGGAATGGAATGAACATCTCCCAACCCCAGGTCTGCTTAGCAAGAAGTCGCCTGTGCTTTTCAGTTTGGTTTGTGCTTTTTGGTGGTGGTTTGGGAGATGAGGTCAGCTACACTGTTGCCAAGCAGGCCTTGCTCTCCAGATGCTCCTGCCTCAGCCTCCCAGTAGCTAGGGTTATGGGTTCTTGCTACCACTCAGCTTGGTGCCTTGTTTTGAATACGACAAAGCAAATGTGATACCACAAGAAAGAAAACAAGGAAGTTTATTCACAGAGTCTCAAATTCATCAACTAACTACTGCCCAGTCACTAACTAGGCACCAGCAGCGTCATGATGTTTCGTTTCAGGAAAAATGGATAAAATTATACCTCCTGGGGTGCAGCTCAATGGTAGAGCATTTACCCAGGAAGAGCAAGGCCCCATGTTCCATCTTCAGCATTGCTTCAAACACAATAATAAACACAAAGAATAAAAGGAATAACTATAATGCTATCAGCTCTAAAAATTCATGCAAAAAATTACAATATACCTATCCAAAGTAGGTTGGATAGTACTTAGTTTAATAATATGCCTCACCTTTCTCTAACTATATTACCTGAAACATATCAGGGTAACAGTATATGAAAACCTAAACATTAGCTCTTCCTAATGGTGTGGTCAAAGTTCATCAAAATGAGAGAAGTCAAAGTACTTTCCAATCAGGGAGAGGCATTAAAACATTCACACATCTGCTTTTCTAACCATGAGAGGGAAAACAAAGGGACCTCAGTGTCGCAGAAGCTGACATGGCAGCAATACCTTATAGTGCTGCATGCAGAGATCCAAACACAGGATCTAACCCTGCCCACAC
>CABHPH010158365.1:17758-47464 GCA_902168325.1 Peromyscus nudipes | reverse complement strand
ACACACACACACACACACACACACACAGAGAGAGAGAGAGAGAGAGAGAGAGAGAGAGAGAGAGAGAGAGAGAGAACTACTTTTGGGGTCATTTCACTTTTGTGACTTAAAACAACATGCATTAAATTCTCTTGCCTTAGGGTGGGTCTCCAGAATCAAATCCTGAGATTTTAGTGCAGAAGTAACTCTGCCACCCTGGTAAGGTTGTGAGAATTGCTACAAAAGGAAGAAAGTCAGCAAGGACTATGCCTTGGCAGGAGACCACGGGCAATGAGAGCCGTGTACTGTGATAGCCTGGGGAAATGGCGAGCCTGTCTTAGAATTACCCTAGACGGAAGCTGGGAATCAGTCAGGGAGTGATGGGCAGATGCTTCCACTGATGGAAAGGAACAAGGGGTGTGACTCCCTGGGACTTCTGTCCAGCCTGTCGCATGTGTAACATGCTGGAGGGTGACCTCTGAAGAAGCTAGAAGACGGCAGTCAACTTGGCATCAGAACAATGGTGAGCACCGAGGGGTACCAGAAACACCAGCCCTGTCCTCTCTCACCACCCTCTCTGAACATACAACTGAGTAGAATCATTACAGATACAGGAAATCTGTGTCGGCGTGGGTTGCACTCAGTTGCAAGAAATTGAAAAATGTGACTAAATGGTGCTTTAAATATATTTAGAGGCTTTGTTTTCTCATGGAGCCAAAAAAAAAAAAAACCCAGGGAATAAGAATACAGGGTCTGACTGGGTGGTTCTGCAGTTCCAGAAGAGAGGAATCTCCTTTCGTCTTCCAATTAGTCATCTGTATAGCTTTGACCCTCCTGCTGGTCCACTGCTGGCCATAGCAGGGTCACTCCAGCCCCAGAACACTGTCCACTGGCTAGGTGACGATAAGGAGAAGGTCAAAGGTCAAATGATGTGTGCTAGCTTAGTAAGCCTACTCTCAAATAGCCCTCCCATGAGCCCTTCCTGGGAACTCTAGCTTCCATTTCTTGATCCAAACTCTCCCTAGGGGCTTATGTATAAGGAAACTAGAAAACAGAGGTTTAGTTTTCAGTTTGAATACATTGCTTCCCTGAACAAAATTTGGTAAAAAAAAGAAATCCAGGACAGATGCTGGACAGGAACTCCACAATTTCTGCCATGTGCTGTTTCCCTCACACACTGACATTGACACACTACCAGCCTAAGCAAGAAGTTCAGCCGAGGAGACACGTGAAAGCTATGGGAGGTTTGCACTGGGGATAAAGAGGAGACACACAGTGTAAGCGAGACGGCGCTCTGTGACTATAACCCACGCTAGAGCACTGCAAATGTCAGCGTTTGCCGGTTGCCCAATGACCTTTCCATCATTATTTTTATTTTTGTTTTATTTTATGCCTATGGGTATCTTGCCTGCAAATGTCAGTCTGTGCCCCATGTGTGTGCCTGGTAACCACAGAGGTCAGAGGAGGGCATCAAATCCCCTGGAAATGGAGTTACAAACCAATGTGAGTCTCCATGCGGGTGCTGGAAATCAAACCCAGGTCCTTCGGAAGAGCTGCAAGTATTCTTAACTGTTCAGAAATCCGTCAGCCCCTTAAATGCCCCTTTCCCCGTGCAACTCTGGAGGGACTTGAAGAAAAAGGACCAGCATGCATGAAATGGGGTGTATTGATTCCCTGTAGATGGATCACACACAAGAACAACATTTCTCTAATAACCTCTCTCATTTTTAAGTTAATGGTAAGAGAGTAAGTCAGGATAGGCCGCAGGAGGACACAGAGAGACCTAATCCAGTTCCCACAGAACCATGGCCATGCCCCGGGAGAGGAGCCACAGAATACACAGCAAGGGAAAGCGGGCTTCAGCTGAAAGAACAGTTTAAGTGTCTGGAGACAGCTGTACCCACACTTCCTGGACCTGAGACAGGGGCTTTGTTCTCTAGGGAACTGGACTCAGCAAGCACAGGGTGGATGTGGGAACTAGGCTGGAAGGACAGCCGGACAATGACAGTCTATGTATAGACAGTGAAATCTTTCGACTCTTCCCCTACTTGTTCCCAGAACCCTGAGATTCTGAAGAATAAACACCTCCAACTGTTTGACATTTTGATCCTCCACTGAGGAGTACTATCATGAGAAGGTGAAACTTCTTATCTGAGGGGAGAGGAAAGGCCCTACCTGCTATCCTTGGCATTTCTCGTGCTACGATTCCCTTGATCTGGGTAAATATTCATCCATGATTGGCCCCCAAGCTTTCCCCCTTTCAACTCCTGGACGTCCAGTGGCCTGTTCCCATGCTAAGAACTAGGGTGACTCTCCTCATATGCTCCCCCATCCCCGTGACTCAGAATCTTACCTTCAGAGTTTTCAGTTTTCAAGAGTGATTCAGTCACAGTCACTTAAGTCCTTCAGACTTTGAGAATTCTGTCAGGCTCTTGGGGTACCCATGAAAGACAAATTCCCAAGGCTGGAGGTAAGGGGAAAATGTTTCCTACCCCATCCACATATTGCATTTTGGGGTAACTGGTGTTAGGATTCTGTGAACTCTAACACTTCTAATACGTTCTCCTGATCTCCAACCTCTATGTTCCTGCAGCCTCTTACAGACTAGAGCTGGGTGGCCAGCCACGGGTCTGTGATGGCTAGCTTTGACTGTCAATTTGATTGCATCATGAGACACCCAGGAGATTAATAAAAACACTTCTGGTTGTGTCTCTGAGGACATGTTCAGAAAGATTTCACCGTGAGGGCTCTATCTAGTCAATGACTTAGACCATTGGTAGATCCAGAATTTGAACAGACTCTGGCAAGAGAGTAGGACTGTGGGTGAGGCCCAGTAGAAAGTGGGCCCCTGAAGGGTTTGTCTTGACCCTGCCCCTAGCTGTTCCTCTTAGCTTCCTGGTGGTTTCCCCTGCCATGACTTTCCTCCAGAAACATTCTGCTATGCCACAAACCTAACTACACCAGAGGCAGCCAATCCCAGGCTGACACCTCCAAATGGCCAGCCCAGGTAAACCTTCCATCTCTTTACTGGTTTTTCTTGGGTCTTTGTCACAGTGACAGAAAGCTAATTAACACATGATAGAATCTAATTATTATATTGTCTAAGGCTAGACCTGCTCCCTGACCTTCGCTTGGTACTGTGGGCCTCATCTGCTTCTGTCTTGGAGTTTCATGTAGCAGGAATCTTAAAAGTTCTTATTAATAAAAACAAACCCGAGCCAGGTATTGAGGTGAATGCTGGAAGATCAAAGAGACAGAACAAGCCACAGCCACCTCACTTCTACAATTCCTCAGCTGATCCTGTTTCCTCAGACTGGAAGCTGATCCAGAATGAATCTCAGCTGAACTGCTGCTCGAAAGCCTGAAAGCTTAACCAGCCAAATGCTTCTAGTTTCTGGTCTTCACACCTTATATACCTTTCTGCTTTCTGACATCACTTCCTGGGATTAAAAGCTCACTTCCTGAGATTAAAGGCATGAGTCACCATGCCTGGCTGTTTCCAATGTGGCCTTGAACTCACAGAGATTGAGGGATTTCTGTCTCTGGAATGCTAGGATTAAAGGCGTGTGCTACCACTGCCTATCCTAAGTATCTAGTGGCTTTTCTGTTCTCTGACCCCAGTTAAGTTTATTAGGGTACACAATATTTTGGGGAACACAAAGCACCACAGTTTCATCTTAAACTGGGGGTGTGAAAACTCCTATGCTAACACCTAGCTACACATATATACAACTTGTCTCCACACTAAACAATGACGACATTGTGATAATCATGTCAATACTGGCATTGATAAAAACTGGATGATGGCCGGGCGTTGGTGACGCACGCCTTTAATCCCAGCACTCGGGAGGCAGAGGCAGGAGGATCTCTGTGAGTTCGAGGCCAGCCTGGGCTACCAAGTGAGCTCCAGGAAAGGCGCAAAGCTACACAGAGAAACCCTGTCTCGAAAAACCAAAAAAAAAAAAACAAAAAACTGGATGATGACATCACACTGTGAGAGGACCACAGCTGTATTCCAGGCTGAAGGATGGAGCTCCAAGTTTCACACAGACTCCACCAGGGCTTTTTAGAGCAAGAAATGACATCGTTAGAGGAGATCAGGAAGTTCCTAGCCATGTTGAGGGGCTACACTTGGGTCTGTTCCCACCATCTCTAGAGTCCAGAGCCCACACAGCAGCCAAGACATCACAGCTGTCTTGGGCTCTGCCCTTCATGCTCACAAGAGCAAGACCACACACCACCAAGGTCACAGGATAGCCCCTTGCCTTCTACTCCCCTCCCATCCTGAACTCACTCTTGAATGCAGGTGTGCATCTGCAGGGTGAGACCTAAATCCTATGCTACCCCCTCAGCAGCAAGGAAGACACACACAGTACACGGTGTTCATGGATTCTATCTTGGGAACCGCACAGGAAATTACCCAGATGTGAGGCATGTTCAAAAAATATCAAGCTTCTACTTTGAGGAAGCCAGCAGACTGATGAAAATGGACGATCCCCAAACTGCAGGTCAGCATTTCACCTAGAAAGACCGAGGCAAAGACAGCAGAAACTGTTTCAAAGTTCAAAGTCCTGGGAAGACACGAGGGGTGGGGGGTAGGTTCAGGGCAGCTGTTTTTCATAGTTCTTAAAAAGTGTCTTTTTTACACCTGTGCAGGTGATGAATACAACTTTAAAATATAAATATAAAAGTGTTAAAGAGTATAACACTTATTTATTATTTATTACTATATATAATAAATATAAAGTGCATTTTATATGCACCTGAGATAGATAGCCCAGTGCAGGTGGCTATTTGGTCTGCCGGGATATTTGGTCTGATGACAAATAACTTGTTTTCTGCCGATCTGTCCCAGTTGTCTGGGGTAAGGGGGCAGCCATAGCCCATAACAGCATCAGGAGGGAAGGAGATGGAGTGCCTTTGGGTTTTGTTCATGTGTTTGGGTTCTGTTCTCTCTCTCTCTCTCTCTCTCTCTCTCTCATTCACTTTTCCCCTAATCTAGCATAAATAAGAGCTTTATATTGAGATGTAAAAGAAAATTATAATGCCACAGTACTGAGTTCTTGGGATACACATTAAGGGAGGACATTCTGTTTGATATGGCTATGGTTTCAGAAATGCCCAGAAGAGTTCACTGTGGAATTTTGCCTCATGAGCACCTGGTCCTGCAGGCACTCAGGACCCCATGCTCAGAAGGGCCACAAGATTGGTCCATGCTCTGTTCCTGTCATCTCAAAATTCTTGGTACCTTCTGAGCCAAGGGCCCTGCGGTCTCATTTGGCAATGGGTCCAGTGGCTTGGATAGCCACTGCTACACGCATCCCAAAGTCCCAGGCCTCGGTGCTTAAGGCTGGTGCCCAGAATAAGAATAGTGTCTTCTTGTTCTCACGTTCTCCCTCCTCGTACCCCTCAACTTGCACACAAACTGTTCTGAAGATCTGTGGCATGTTTCTAAAGAGAATCCTTCTAGTTTTTAGCAGGGTCTCAGAGGTGCTAAGGGCGGGGCAGGTGACTCAGCAATAGAACACTGTTCCAGCATAGATGGGGTCCTGGGTTTGACCTTCAGCTCAAGGTCAAAGTTCTATGACCCTCAGAAGTTCTGGGAGCTTTGGCCTTCTGTTTCTTCTTTAAGAACTCAGCATAAGGGTGCACACTTTTCTGTGCCACTAAATCTTGAAGGTGGCAAATGGCACATAAATTATAGCTACGTCAAGGGCTCACTGTTGGTTGAGCCATGGGCTTGCATTTCTCAACACCAGGTGTCCCTTTGCCATAGGAGAGGGTGCCAAGTAGTCAGCAAAGTGTTCAAAATGGTTGGCAAAGGCACAGCCATTAGCCGTGTTCTCAGACACACTAGCAAGTGCTTTCCAGCAAACTTTGCCTGACTGTAGCTCTCTGTCTAAAGGGAGGCATTTCAGTCAGGCAGCGAGAGCATCTGCAAGGAGATTCATTTAACGTAGTGCAACTCTGAGTCATTTGTAGCAGAATCCTGTAGGTATCAGTAAATTCAGAAAACACAGACTCATCGAGTGTTAAAACTGGGTGCACTCTTAGAAGCATGTCAGAACCGCTCTTGGAGAGGGGCTATACACATTAAAGCATCTTAGGAACCATTTGCCAGAGCTCATTTAGTGTTACAGTCTTGATAAGTTAAATGGACCCTTTGAGATCTTTCTCTCCAAAACCCACAGGCTCATTTGCTTAACAAAGATCCCCTCCCCAAGAAGATCAGGAGGCAGAGCCTCACTCAAGTTCTCCTTATACTGGGAGAATGTCTTCAGAGTCGGCGACAGACTGTAAGATGAAATGCCTCTGGCCAGTTCCCGATAGAGCCCTGGCTCCCCTGTGAACCTTCCTGAGCCTCAGGAGTTAGGCCTCCACTATCTGCACTTCTCTGGGCATTCGGTTCTCCAAACTCCCATCACTAAGTTCCTTTTACAGCTTTCTGGGGCTTCTCTAGCCCACAGCTCCAAACTCTTTCACATTTCATCTGCAAACCCTCAGGGAACTCTGTGGAAGAGGAGGAAGAAAGATTGTAAGAGCCAGAGGGGATGGAGGAAATCAACTAAGCCCTACTAGATACAACAGGACTCACAACTATATGATCTCACAGAGACTGAGATTCCCACCTCCTACCTAGCCAATACCCATCTCTTCTATCAGTTAAACGAATCCCAGGAGAAAGGGAACCCTCTTGAGTCTTCCTCCTAAATTATCTCAGGGCATCTCAACATCTATTTGTCCATCAGGGCAACATCCCATGCAAGCCAACCAATGGGCAGGGTTTGTTGCTGGAGAAATTAGAGAAAAGCAAAGGTGTGACTCTACCATCAAATCACACACCTCTTCCTCCCTCTGTCAACCCATCAGGAAATCACAGGCACACCTCTAGCCACTACCCTTCACGGAGCCCTCAGGTATCACCTTACACTAGCAGGACTGTTATGGATATCGCTCTGTGTAAATAAAGTGCTGATTGGCCAGTAGCCAGGCAGGAAGCACAGGCGGGACAAGCAGAGAGGAGAATTCTGGGAAGTGGAAGGCTGAGGCAGAGAGACGCTGTCAGCAGCCGTCATAACAAGCGAGATGTAAGGTACCGGTAGCCAGGAGTCACGTGGCAAGGTATAGATTAATAGAAATGGGTTAATTTAAGATATAAGAACAGTTAGCAAGAAGCCTGCCACGGCCATACAGTTTGTAAATAATATAAGCATCTGTGTGTTTATTTTATAAGTGGGCTGTCGTACTTCCGGGGCTTGGTGGGACCCGAAGAGAAAACTCCAGCTACATAGGACCTATTCCTGGAACCTACACCACCTGACCATGAATAGACTCACTGAGCTTCCTCCCAACTTCTTTCTTTTTGAGTCCAAGGCAGATCCTAAGCAGACAGCCCACGATGGGAATCCTAGGCTAGGACTTGCTTTGGACTAAAGATTAGAGACTTCACATTGCACGTTTTCATCTCCTCCTGCTGACCAGGCATCTCTGTTGTGGACTTCAAGGTGATGTGAGTCACAACAGCAGAAGCAGAAAGGAAGAGAGTCGTAAGAATGCTACTTACAAGTCGTACAGCTTAAACCATGTGACTCCATCCCCATCGGCACTAAGAGAAATGCTTGAAATGTTTTTAGAGACGAAATATCTGTTAATATCCAAGACTCCACTTTCTCCTCTCTCAGACCTCTTTACCTCAGTTTTCTAGAAAAAAAAAAAATCTCCCAGGCCTGCACCTCCCACTCATGCTGGTTTTAGCATAAATGGATACATTTGGATAACTACAGATGCTGCTGACTTACAAGGGACTACGTCCCAATAAAGCCACCATCAGTTGAAAATACACCGCACACTAAATCTATGTGTCATTGCTTAGCACACAGTTGCTGACTCCCCCCCCCCCCCGCCCACCCCAAGGTTTCTACTGAAGGGTCTCTCCTTGCACCATGATAGAATTGCCAAATCAAGACGTTGAATCATTGTAATTGGGAACTGTTGTTCAGGCCGATTGAATTGGTACTTCTGACATAAACCTGCCGGACGGGAAGGACAATGTGACAAGTCAAGTCAGGGGGAAAAAACTAACATCAAAGCATCCTGGTACAATTTTTTTTTTTAATCACTGGATGACTTCCCCTTACATAAAGTTGTTACTCAGATTACCAGGAGAGATTTGATGAGTGTCAAATGCAGAGCAATCAGAAGGTGCAACTGTAATGTGCCCTGAAAATGCACTCATGCCTTTGTCCTACTTCTCAGGGTAAAGCAGGCCCCTGCAGCAGCTCCCTGCTGCCGCCAGCCTGTCCTCGAATGGCCTGGACTTGCCCTCCCAGCTGTGAGTTATTTCCTCCAGTTATGGGGCTGCCGTTAAAAAGGAACCAGAGACATCACTCTCACAGCTGCACTTCCCAGAGGCCCGAGGGACAAACGGGGAAGTAAGTGTGCCGGTCTCAGCTGTCTCGAGGACTTGGACAGGAGGGCGTCCAGCCTTGAACCCTGGTGACACTCATCCGGCTTCTGAGTTAGTCAAGGTCCCAAGCTCTTACCAATCAGATGGTCGAACAGATAAAGTGTAATGTTCTGTGTAGCCAGAAGCTGGGGGTGATGGCTAATCTCAGTGGTCAATTTGTCACATCTGGGAAGAGGCAACCCCACTTAGAGAATTCCTCTATCTGATTGGGCATGTCTTTGGGACATTTTCTTTATTGTTAATTGATGTAGGAAGGCACAGTCCACTGTGGGCGGTGCCATCCCTAGGCAGGTAACTAGGGACATGAGGCAGTTAGTGACATTCCTTCCATGGTCTCCGCTTCAGTTCCTGCCTCCAGTTCCTTCTTGAGCTCCTGCCCTGGCTTCTCTCAGTGATAAACTCTAACCTGGAAGCCAAATAGACCCTGTTCTTCCCAAGTTACTTTTGGTCATGGTGTTGATCACAGCCACAGAAAGCAAACGAGAATGCTGGGGGACAGATGCTTTGCTGGTGTGAGCATTAATTTTCTGATGAGAGTATGAACTGGACAACTCAGCTCAATCTGTACAAATAAAAAGATACACAAAGCTCTTGGACAAGCTGTCGCCCTTGTAGGGTTCCACCCTGTAGATGTTCTTGTATGCACATAAAATGTAGCAATACTAGGATATTAGTTGCATTGCTGTTTGAATCAAAATGAAATCAAAACAACCCAAATACCCGTCACTAAATGAAAGACTGGACAAATAATGACAGATGGAGTCAAATGACATCAATACCGTATTAAAAAGGGGTCTGTGTTCCACATTCCAACATGAAAGTACTTCCATGATAATGCGAAGTAAACAGAGTTCACAACACTGTGTGTAACATGCTGCTCTTTGGATGAATTGTATGTTTATGTATGTGTGCACAGAATGTCTCTGGAACTATTCCAAGGAAGTTGGTTAACTGTCATCCCTTCTAGAGAGAAGTTGGTGGCTAGAACAAGGCACAGGAGAGCCTCTACATTATTATCTTTCTTATTTTTTATTTATTTTATATTTATAATTATATTTGTTTTTATTTTATATTATGAGTATTTATCTCCATGTATGTATGTGCACCATGTGCATGCAGTGCCTCAGAAGACCAGAAGAGGGCATCAGATTCCCTGGAGCTGGAGTTACAGGTGACTGTGTGTTCCCATGGAGGTGCTGGAAAATAAACCTGGGTCCTCTACAAGAACAATGATTGTAACGCAGCCCTTACCCTTCTTAGGTTAGTCAGCTTTCTGCCTCTACAACAAGACACATCAACTATGACAAATCAACTTTAGGAGAAATGGCAGATTTGGCTCAGGGATTCATTTCCCTTGGCTTGGTTCTTTGGAGTCTGTGATGAGGCAGGGCATCATGGCACAGTGTGGGAGAGGAGCTTTGTTGACTTTGTGTGACCACGTGGAGAGAGAAAGCGAGGCAAAGGAGTTTAGCATCTCAACATCCCCTTGGAGGGCATGCCCTAACTGACTGCCTTGCTCCCACCAGGCCTCACTTTTTTTGTTGTTTTGTTTTCTATTGAAAATAGACTTTTTTCATACAAAATATTCTGATTACAGTTCCCCCTCCTCAGCCCCTCTCCACCCACCCAAATCTACATCCTTTCTCTCTCTCTCATTAGAATACAAACAGACATCTAAAAATAACAATAAAATAAGATAATATAAAAAAACAAACAAAGGTGACTAGGACAAAACAAACAGGAGAAAAAAGAGCCAAAGAAAAAGCACAAGAAACACACACAGGCGCTGAGATACACACATTTGCACACACAGAAAACCCATAAAAATAAAGTCAGAAACCAGAATATATGAGCAAAAGGTCTATGGGTGAATCGTGATCCTTATTAGTCTAAACAATAAAAATCCAGAGTCAGATATTGAGGAAGAACGTTGAAAGAGCGGAGAAGAAGAACAGCAGCCATTTGAGAGTTCTTACCTCTACAAAATCTCAGACTGAATGGGCAGGGCAGATCCTGTCTCCACTCACCTTCTACTCCTGTCTCCACCTCCCATGTGCTGGGATCAAAGGCGTGAGCCACCACACCTCTGTGGTTAACTGGTGGCTAGTTCTGCCCTCTGATCTCCAGGCAAGCTTTATTTGTCAGAACACAAACAAAATATCATACAACATATTGGAAAATTGATTGATTGGTTAATTGATTGTTTGATAATGCCCAGACAAAGCATCATGAAACAAAAAAACCCTCCAAAAATACCACTGGGTTTGTTCTGCATTGGCCCATCTTCTACTGGGCCAGCACCCTACTCTTAAGTGTGGTTTGTGTATCCAGGAAGACTCCACTGGAAAAAACTAATTTTTCCTTCATAACAGGTTACCTGTTGGAGCTAGCTTCTGGATTAGGGATGGGGCTTCTGTCTGCTTCCCCTCTCAGCACTGGGGCTCCATCTGGCCCAGACCTGTGCAGGCCCTGTGCATGCCGCCTCAGTCTCTGTGAGATCATATGTGTGTCAGTCCTGTTGTGTCGAGAAGGGCTTAGTTGACGTCCTCCATCCCCTCTGGCTCTTACAATCTTTCTTCCTCCTCTTCCACAGAGTTCCCTGAGCTCTGAGGGGAGGGATTGATGGAGACGTACCATTTAGGATTAGTGTTCCAAGGCCTCTCACTCTCTATACATTGTGGAGTTGTGGGTCTGCATTTGTCCCCATCTGCTGCCGGAAGAAGGTTCTCTGATGATGGCCGAGTCAGGCACAAGTCTATGAGTACAGCAGAATGTCATCAGGAGTCATTTTGTTGCTAGATTCCTTTAGCAGAACAATAGTACTTGGTTTTCCCTTAGGTCCCTGGCCCATCTAGTCTCAAGTTTGTGGCCACGCAGGCAGGTCGGGCATGGATTCTATATCATGGAGTGGGCACAATGCCAAGCAGAGAGTGGTTGGTTACTTCCACCACTTCCGTGCCACCATTTCACCACCATATCCTGCAGGCAGGTCCCTACTTCCACCAGCCCTCACTTCCTAAAGTTTCCCGACAGAGTCATGGACTTACAGCCATTCCTAAAAATACAAGGGCCTTTGGGAGACGTTTAAGATCTGAACCATAACATTTTTCTCTTTCAAAATGTGGGCCATATTCAAGTATTAATTTTGAAAAACTATTCTATGTTTTGAAAACAAAATAGAAATGGTGTTGTGAAGACTATAGTCAGGAGTTTTACTGACATTCAGAAGCTCAAAATCAACCTCACAGGGCAGACACCAAGGTGCCAGCTGCTCTGGTTTTTTATAGAAACTCCAGAACAAAAACTATTTCCTTATTTTGTCCAGCTGGGAAGGCGACTGATGCATCCCTTAGTTTGTGACCACAGCACTCTGACCTATGTTTCTCAAGTCACATCTCTTTCTCACTGATTCTGACCCTCCTGGTTCCCTTTAAAGACTGTTGTGACAATATTGGACCCACTACATGATCCAGGATAAGTAACAGATCCAGGGGTTTGACATGTGGCCATCTTTGGAGGCCACTGGAGTACAGAAGGAAACATTTTGATTGGTTATCATTCCTATGTCCCTAGGAGACAGGAGTGAGCAAGTGGGTAGTTCCGACCTTTGCCAGCCACAGGTCACCAGTGTGGGGATCATTGTGTTGAAGGACCTGTTTCCTTGTTCCCTTGGGTAATGTGTCCTTGACCTCACACTCTACTTCTCTTCTCTTCTCTTCTCTGAGGAGCCTATCGGCCAGGTCCACCCTCAAGACCTGGAAGCCTCCATCGTGGGAAGGACATTGAGCCTCCACCACGTCCCCAGAGCTTAACTCCAAGCCCCACATCTTGTCGGTGGGAGAGACCCTAGAACAGCAGGTCCACTCCTGCCAATGTCAATCCCATTGGCCTGACCCTGGGTGAACCAGACAGCTAGGATCCCAAAAGTCACACAGGTCCCCACTGGGGAGGTTTAGTGCCACATTTCCCAAGCTTCTGTTTTGTGCTGAAAGAGTGACCCGTGACATCATTTTTCTTTCATGGTCTCTTGGATTTTTAGAAGGTTTTTATTTTCCAAGCCATTTATACTTCCTAAGCATAAGTCTAATCAAAGATTAAGGCATAATTTCCAAATTTAGAAAACCAAAACACAGCACACACAGCCACACTGTCATATTAAGGAATGCATTCTTGACAGTCGGAAAGGTTCAGGCTGGAAAACCTGGATGCAGAAATCATAGTAGTCAGCCCCCTGTGTCTGCAGGCTCACTTCTCTTGACGCTACAAACCATGAGTGTTCGTTTTGGGGGATGGGAATCTACATTGAACATGCTCAAACTTTTTTTCTCATCATTGTTCTCTAAACAGAATCATATACCAAGTATTCACGTAGAATTTACATTGCATCCAGTATTAGAAGTAATGCGGAGATGTTTTTAAATATACAAAGGACATGTGTGTAGTATACACAAAAAATAAGTCACTTTGTGGAAGGTGCTAGAGCACCTGTGGGCTTCTGTACCTCAATGAGCCTAGAGCCAATGCCCTGGAGATATGGAGGGAGCATCACATTAGCAAGCAAGAACTAGGCTGAGGCAGTTCCTGTCATCTAGTTCCTGCTCTGTCACCCCCTGGCTATCTGAACCAGGATGCTGCTCGCCTGCACAGGACCAGTGTCATCCCTTTATAATCTAACCCCTCCCATGAATCTTCCACTTAATTTCCCAGTGTGGGATTCAGACCATGGAGTTTCTTTTAAGTTTCTCTAGTGAGTCCATTGCAAGGTCTGGAACAAGACCATGGGCTGCAGATTCCCGGAGAACAGCCAGGATCATGTCTGGTAGTGGGGTCCAGGAAGCCCAGGGGACTTACCAAAAACTCTGAGACAGGGAGAGCCAGGGGCTATAGAAAGGAGGTGGACCCACTCGGGGAGATAGGTGACAAGTCACATTGAGAGCTGTAAACATTGACTCCCTGGGACTTAAGCGCAGCAGAAGAGCTCTTGGCCATTCTGACATTGGGTATCAAGTCAGTGATGGCTAGAAGCTAATGCGATTTGAAAGCCCCTGAAAGAGATACCGTAAGCCAGGGTCTGTCTGCTGCCCAGACTGCCATAACCTCCCTCCCACCTCTCCCTTTCTCCTGCACTCACCTTGACTGAGCCAAATCATTTCTCACCAAAACTTACAGAAGCAGCATGGGGCCGATGCTCCTGAGACAACAAAGAGACATTCAGATGTACTGCAAGTGAAAGGCTAAAATTGGTAACGGCCTTTGGAGTCTCTATCAAGACTGAAAATCTCTATCTATCTAATTCCACTTAAAGAAATATGGCAATTGGGGGGGGTGGGGGGAAAGGTAGATACTTATAGTTCAAGGATGTGCATGCATATATTGGTAAAATTCCTTCCTTGGGGGAAAGAGAAACAACACATACCCCTCCTCCTAAGGCCCCAAAGACAAACCAATGTTCTCTTCCACCAAATTTCACCCCTGGAAAACCAATGAGTCTGTTGGGCTACAGAGCAGTGGGTGAGAGGTTAGGGACAGAAGCATAGGTGACCTCCAAGCAGCCACACTGGAAGGTAGGGCTGCTCCCAGCAGGGATGATGTCTTCCCCTGGCTGAGTACATGGAACCCCCTCCCTCATCCTTCTCCACTACATACTCTAGGCCCTCCCAGAGAAAGCCACTCAAAATGAAGTCAGAATTACATACAGCTAATTGGAAGGGAGGACTGGACACTCACGTGAGGGTCCCCCGATCCTCCCTACCACCTCCTTCCAAGAGGGAAGTCAAGAGTCAGCAAGCCCAGCTGTGATGGTCTTTGGCAAGCAGGCACAGCTGGACTCCTGAAGATGGTGACGCTTTGTCTCGGGGGACAGTCCTGTACAACCGCACAGTGTGTGACAGGGTGGCTTGGTAGGTCGACCCAAAGCAGCAAGGAGACAGGACAGCCCCCAGAGCGGCCTCGCTACCCTCCACACGCTGAGGTAAGCGCTTTACAAGTTTCTTAATGCTCTAAGTTCTCCAAGCCCTAAGAGATTAGGTAGGGGTTTCATTTTAATTTTAAGGATTAAAAACAGAGTTAAATAACGTACAGATTTTGTAGTAAGGGGCAGAGCTGGGGTTTGAATCTGAGCCATGTGGTGAGAGGGCTGGGGCTGGCCATGGCTGAGCGGAACCATCACTATTCTGCTGTGAAGTTTCGTCAAGTGGAAAAAGCGCGTTGCTGAACAATGCCATAGATGAACTGACTTCCGTAAATCATCTTCTGTGTTTGTTATGGTACATGTGTCTCTCTGGGTGGGGTTGCCCTTTTTAGACTAAAATAGACCGACTGTACAGACTAGATGGGACTCAGTGTGATATTTCAATATATGCATGTAAAATCCACTGATATTCCAAGGGCTGTCTTCATTTGATGTGTTTAGGGCTTTTCCTGTACAAACAGCATTCATATGCCTTAAATACACATGATTTTAAAAATCCCATTCAGAGAGAAAAGGCAACATATGCTCACACAAAAGCATATACACAAATAGTCCTAGTACTATTATTCCCAAAAGCCCAAGGGGTTAAAAAAATATCATCAAAACCTGAATGACTAAATAAAATGTGTGTCGGCAGAGGACGCAGTTCAAGATCTCCAGTGTGCCTGCCCGCTAATGTTCTGTCAACAGGACTCAAGCTAACATCATTTAGAAGAAGAAACCTCAACTGAGAACCCACTCGATGATCTGTGGGCAGTGTTCTTGATTGATGACTGATGTGGGAGGGCCCAGCTCACTGTGGGCAGTGCCACCCCTGGACAGGTGGTCTTGGGTGGTATAAGAAGGCGGGCCCCCCACCTCCCTCCCTACCCACTCAATGTCATATTCTCATTGTCTCAAGAAATAAAGGGAGGGAGGGAGGGAGGGAGGGAGGAGGGATCAAAACAAGCTAAAAAGAAGAAAGAAAGCCGGCTATAAGCAGAGTTCCTCCTTGGCTTCCGCTTCAGCTCCTGCCTCCATGTTCCTGCCCTGACTTCCCCCTCTGATGGACTGTTACCTGGAAGTGCGAAATGGAATAAAGCCTTTCCTCCCAAAGTTGCTTTATCACCGTAACAGAAACCCTAAACTAAGACCCATTGTGCACCTAGAAACTTGCATGGTTCAGTCTAACATTCTTCCTGTCCCGCTCCAGATCTTAGCAAACTCAGCTCACAGTTCTGTTCTTATTAAGTCAGGAACCTCTATCTTTTCTCATCAAGGTTGTCTGTTTCTCCTTGGCTTATCTGGGCCAGCAGCAGTTTAGTGCCATTAAGTAAAACGTTAGCAGTACAATACCATGATGGTTGATCCGACAACGAGACATGTAATGATGACCAATGAGCAGGTAGTATGTACTGCGTGGGTACACTGAGCAAAGAAAAGATTCATAACCTAGGCCAAATGGAGCTAGATGCCATGAGATGTCATCACACGACAAGGAAGATATGCAACTTTAAACTCATGAATTGGGGATGGAGTGATGGCTCAGCAGTTAAGAGCACTGGCTATTCTTCCAGAGGACCCAGGTTCAAGTCCCAGCACCCACAAGGTGGCTTACAGTTTTCTTCTGACTCCAGTCCTGAGGGATCTGATGCCCTCTTCTGACTACAAGGGCACTCACATATGTGGTATACAGACATATAGGCAAGCAAAATACCCACATATACAAAATAATAAAAATAGAAAAATGTAACTCATGAATTGCCCATTTCTGGAATTTTTCATTCGTTATTTTGTACTATGGCTAACCTCTAGTAACTAAAACTGAGTAAAGAAAACCTCAGGTAAGGGAGTCCACTGTTTTGTACCCTAGAAATGATATTTGCTGATAAAAGGAATGAAGTAATAAAACACACAACAGGAAAGGACTACTAAGGCATTCTGCTAAGTGAAAGGAGGCATGTTTGTATAATCCGTTCGCATAAAATGTCCTGAGCAAGTGAAGCCGTAAAAGCGGAAGGGAGCTTGATGGTTGCCTAGGACTGAAAACCTGGGAGAGAGCGAGGAGTGATGGCCGAAGGGTGCAGGAGTCTGCCCTTGTGAACAAGTGACGAGGACGTTCTAAGACTTGACTGTGGTCATGTGACAGCTCTGAGAACGAAACCAAACCACTGCATGGGTAACTCATCCCAAGGCTTATGAATTATGATGCCTCAGTAAAGCCAGTGCCAGACCAAAACTGCTCACCTCTGGCTTTGACTTCCTCCCTCCTTCTCTGCATGCTGACAGACAGTGTGAGGCAAGAAGCCAGGGATCTTTAGGAACCAGGAAGAGACAGTTTTATCCTGCTCAGCTCTGGCATATCCTATGCAGTCGTTTCTGTTTGAAAACATGATACGGAACCAAAGAGGAAGTAGTCCAGCTCACTTAGCCTTCAAGCCCAAAGCCACAGTCCAGTTCTCCAGGGAACAGCAGATTCCTGTAAACACAAAACCAGGGTTGAATGGCCCTCCTGGGTGGACTTCTGACTTTTACATAAGGGTTTGCTGCGTGACCGCCACAGTTCTCCGCTGTGTAAATGGCCTATTTAAAACAGACCGATTTCTGAATTTCCTCAGTGCTTTTTTAACCAAGGCTCCCGTGCATTAATTGTCCTGCAATCTATAGGGTGGGGGTGGGGAGAAACAAAAGATACGTCAAATTAAGTTTATCCTATAATTGGTAGGAAACTGTAATTTGGGGCTTGTCGTGTTGTTCTGTATAATGATACTGTAATCAAAACGGCTCGTGGTGGAGAGGAATCTCAGGCACGCTGGCTTGTTCAACGAGAACAAAATGGACCGGACTGGCGCCTGCTGCCAAGCCTGACCACGCAAGTCTGAGCCCTAGGACCTGCATAGTGGAAGGAGAGAGCAGAATCCTGCACAATGTCATCTGACCTACACACACTAAATAAATAAATGTAATTTTAAAAGAACGAAACACAGCTGCCGCATGCTTGGTTCTGGTCAAAATCACTCCAGATCCTTCTCGGCATTGCACAAGCCATCCCCACACAGTGGCCTCTGTAAGCACCAGCATTGAGTAAGCGTTGACACATGACACAGAACCTGCTTGGCTTCAGCCCAGGGGATAATATGGCGCTAGGAAAGTATATAACAGCACCAAAGGGCAGAACTGCCTTCATATCCTTTCCTGTTGCTGTGATCGAATACATCAACAAAAGCGACTTCGGGGAGAAAGGGTTCCTTCGGCTCACAGTTCCAGGCCAGAGTCCAGCAAAGCGCGGCAGGAGCGGCGGCAGGGACTCGAGGGAACTGGTCACATTACCCCCAGTCAGGAGCAGCCAGCAACGTGTTAGTGCACGTGTGACACTCGGCTCCCTCTCTCCTTTCCATCTAGTTCAGGACGAAGGCCGTGAAACACACTGCCCACTCTGAGAGCAAGCGTCTTCCCATTTTACTTAACCCAACCAAGAAAACCCTCTCAGGCATGCTGGGGGGCGGGGGGGGGGGCACGTCTCATGGGATTTTGTCAAGTTGACATCAACCACCACAACAAAGAAGCTAGAAGTCCAAAACGGCCTCGCGATTTATCCACTGCTCTCAGAAAGGGTCCCTGACACACAGTGTCCGAGCCTTGTCTAGAGGCCTGTCCATCTTTTGTGCGCCACTCGACCAACCAGCTTCTGTCACTATTCATGACAAACTTGTCTAAAGGAACCAGGTCTGCAGGACCACGTGGGGAAGGAGGTGATGTTAAAGACACGTGGTCCCTGCTTGCAGGAGCAGCATCCTTTGTGACAGGAGACTCTCTTCCCCTCCGCCCCCGCTGAGTGCGCCTGTAGGAGCAGGTGTGATGCTGTTTGATGAGCATCACTCTAAGTGGCATCAGGGAACAGCCCCACAGTTGGGTGTATTTATTACTAAATATAGCCTGGCTTTTTGCCTCTGGTATTGTTTAATGCCAGCTGAGTCCTTTTTTTAAAAAAAAAAAATATGTTTGGGCAGGAACTGTGTAGGACTGATGGAAACCCAGAATAATAACCATGGCCAAAAAGAATGAATTACACTCTATTTATCTCTTATTTAAAAGTCCAAACTGCTATTTGGATCAATGATATGACTTCTGTGAGGGTACACGCTTGTGCTGCGTCTGTGCTTTCTCACCCCCACGGTGTCATGCTTTCAGGTGAGGGTTCACCTGCACGTCAGTCAAGGCTTCTGCCAGCAGCAGGTGCAAAGAAACAGACAAGAAAGAATATGCCCCTTCCTGTGGGAGTGTCGTGTCGCTCATCTATTGCTTTGGCTCAGCTTTTATTGACTTAAAAGGTTAAACGTCGTTATACATCCTTGCAAGGGAAGATGAGGAACCAGGGTTTAACTTGGAAGCCACAAGTCCATCTACTAATTGAACAGGTTATTGCTATGAGAGAAAAAAAATGGTCGCTCTAGGGGGCCAGCTGGTGGGAGATAGATGCCGCGAACGCAGCTGACGGCCGGAGAGAAGTAGCATCTACTCGGAGATCAGCAATCCTGCTTTCCTCTTATTATGCCCATTCCTTGCCATCAACTTGCTTTGACCAATGGGATCTCAGCAGAAATGGTGCCAGTTACTTTCAGGCAGAATCTATAACAGCAGCACACGGCTCTTAGTCTCTCCCTGCATCGTGAAACCAGGGAGGGGTCCAGTAAGGTGACAGACAGTCTCTATCGATCTCAGAGCTACAAGATCCAGTAAGATGGCAGGCAGTCTCTATCAATCTCAAAATTACAAAGTATGCAAAGCCACACGGACCTGGGATGGGCATTAGCCAGAATGATTGATATTTTACGTTGCTTTGGCCTGGTTATTGGTGTGTCCATAGCATGCCTAAGCCTAGCCTGGCAGGAACAGAACCACATCTTTTGCCTGTAGACCAATAGTAGAATCTTTGCCCAAAACATGCATCCCCTTGCCATAAGTACAATAGTACAAGGGGCTGCCTGTGGTGGTGTGAATGAAATGCCCCCATAGGCTCATATATTTGTATGTTCAGTTCCCAGTTGGTGAACTATTTGGAAGGATTAGGAGGGTGTCCTTGTTGGAGGAGGTGTGTCATTGGGGGTGGGCCTTGAAGTTTCCAAAGCCCACATCAGGCCCATCAGGCCCAGGTTCTCTCTCTCTCTCTCTCTCTCTCTCTCTCTCTCTCTCTCTCTCTCTGCCTGCTACCTGTGGATTAGGATGTGAAGCTCCCAGCTACTGCTCCACTGCCATGCCTGTGTGTTTCTGCCATGATGATAATGGACTAACCCTCTAAAACTGTAAGCAAGTCCCCAATTAAATGCTTTGTTTTATAAGCTGCCTTGTTCATGGCGTCTCTGCACAGCAAGAGACACTGTGCTTTACTGACCGCGTACAATGGCCCAGGTGACGTCATTAACATCATGAAACCCTTTCAGCCTCACTTGGAGAATGCTTCCAACGGCTTTCCTTCCTAGTTGACCAGACAAAGGCACACAGGTGACCGTTACTTGAGACAATGTTGTCTGATGAAGTTCTACATCAAACAAGGAACCTTAGGGGACTAAACTTTGTCCATTAATATATTTTCTAACTTTGGTTTCTCACAAACGGAAGACCAAAGACATGACGCTCTCAATAATTAGGAAATGCCGTAATGAGTGACAACGTGCTACTTCCCATGAGAGGGACAGCTGGGAGACTTTGTGAGTGGGGACAAAGTCAACCAGGCTGATTTCTTAACTGGCCATTCGGTGACTTCAGGGTGACATGGATGCTTTTCGTATCTCGATCTGCAATCTTTGTGACGCCTTCCTCATGGTTACGGGGAGGCTGCCACAGCCCCAACTGCCATCTCCACGTTAGAAGACAATGTTTTGCAAAAGAGTGATGGAGACAAGCTGAAAATAAATCTTAGCAAAATTAACATTTATACCTGTGTGGTGGCATTATGAATAATTTTCATTTTCTTTTTTTTTTTGTCAGTAATTTTTGTTCTTTCACATGTTCATACATATATACTCACTCATACTCACTGCCTCTCACCTCTTCCACCCCCCTCTTACCCCTACGGCCCCCACTCCTCCCTATATATCTCCCTTTTTTTCTTTTTGCTTTTGAAACAGGGTTTCTTTGTGTAGCCCTGATTGTCCTAGATCTCACTCTGTAGACCAGGCTGGCCTTGAATTCACAGAGATCTGCCTGCCTCTGCCTCCTGAGTGCTGGGATTGAAGGTGTGCACCACCACTGCCCGGCTTACATTTATCTGTTCTCTTGTTCTGTTTGTTTGTTTCTTTGTTTTTTAATCTCTTTCTCCTGTTTCCTAGTTTTGGCTTCATGGCCCATAGAGTTTAATCAGGGTAACCACTGTGATCCTGAGTTTGGAACTAGCCATCAGGACCTGGCGGCTGACCAGTGGGTGCACACTGGATACCATGCTCCCCTTTTCCAAGACTGCTGGTTGCCGACAGATCAGCAGTATATGGTAGAGCCCAAGAGTCCCTAAGCCTCACTTTCTGCTTAGGGTACAAACATCGTCCCTGGATGGTAGAGTAAGAGAGTAATTCTTTTGGGGAAGTTAGACTAAGGGATCAGCTGTGTAACAGTGCCTTGCAGGCACACCCTGACAAGTTCGTTCTGTGCACAAAGTTTCAAGTATTATTGGTTTTTACTGATTTTTTTTTTTCCTGATGAAAAGGTCAGTGCCAGGAACAAGGGGAAAGATATTTTACTTGAGTTTAAAGTAGAAACCATTTATATAAGTTTCCAGTAAGCCCAAAAGTTCTTCAGAGGTTAGCTGACACCGATAAGGTAGATAAAAAATAAAACCAGGGCTGGAGAATTGGATCACTGGTTAAGAACACTGGCTGCTCTTGTAGAGAACCCAGGTTCTGTTCCCAGTACCTACCTGGTGACTCAAAGACATCTATAACTCTAGCTCCAGGAGATTCAATGCCACCTTCTGGCTTATGTGAGCACCAGGGACAAATATGTAGGTAAAACTAATACACATATAATAAAAATAAGTGAATAATAAATAACAAATTAATATATAAATAATAATAATTAATAAATTAGTAAATCTTTGTGCTCACTTTGGTAACACAGACTAAACCTTAGAACCATACAGAGAACATGTCCCCTGTGCAAGGATCATGCAAAAACCCCTAAAGCCTTCCATTAAAGAAAGAAAGCCCAATCACTTTCACTCAGCAACAGAGAGAACACCGAAGAACCCAGGGTTATGGTAGGCCCCTGCACCTGTAGTACCAACTACTTAGGAGCCTGAGGCAGGAGCATGGCCTGAACCTCTAGGGCTCAGGACAGTCTGCCCAAAACACTAATCAAAAACAAAACAAGGGCTGGGAAGATGGCCCAGCAGTCAAAGGCCTGTACTTCTCTTGCAAAGGATCCTCTTCCGGTTCCCAGCACCCACATCAGGAGACTCACAGCTGCTTGGAACTCCATCTCCAGGGGCATCTGGCACCCTCTTCCAGCCTCCATGGGTACTGCACTCACACACAAACACCCATACAGAAATACATATAATTAAAAATAAAACCAAAAATATCTACACATTAAAACAAAACAAAAAGCCAAAGAGAAAATGGAATCCCCATTGCCAAGACTCTTTAAAGCTGTTCTCTTGGTTATTCATGAGACTTTTACCACAAAAGGCTCCCAGGACAGGGCTGCCCCTGCCTGGTACGTGTGAGCTACCCTGGAAGAGAAACGAGATCTTGACTGACTGAGTCACCAGAGGCCTTTAGAATATCCTGGCCCCAGAAGAGCCGCACAGAGAAAAAACACAGAGTGAGACACCAACCCAGTTTGAGTCTGCCCTCGGAGTTGGCATTTGTTGCTGCTGCTGTTGGGAAAAAAAGGCTGGAACTCCACTCCACAGGACCGGTGCGGTGATTGCCTGCTGAGGGCACTCTCCTGAGGAGAAAGCCTTCTGTGGCTTCAAAGAGAACTATAGTGTGACCTGACTGGAAGGGATGCTCGGGTTTCTCCCAGCTGTGCTCCTGAACCTCAGGCTTCTGGTTCTTTTTGGAAATGTGCAAACAAAGGAAGCTGTCGCTGAGGAAACGGGTGTCTGTAATGACGCTGGAGCTGCATTTCACTTGTTGGGAACCTGTGAGAGAAAGAGGCCCTTGTCTGTGGGAAGCACGCTTCCATATTTATGTCACCACGGTGAGATGGTAGGGACAAGTGAACCAATGATGTACGTACACTGGAATGGATCGGTTCCCACAAATCCATAGGACGACATTGGATCTGCAGTGCAATGGCACTGAGAGATTTGTCCTTTGATGCCCCACAGGTATTTGTGATGATTAAGGAAGACCTGAGTATGCAGCAAATGCTTGGTCCTGTCCTCTTGGCGTCCCTTACCCAATCCTGTCTGTGCACTGTGTCCCTTACCCAATCCTGTCTGTGCACTGCGTCCCTTACCCAATCCTATCTGTACACGGATGCCTTTATCTTTGTATGAAGAGAAAATGAAGCACCACAAACATTCATGCTTGAAAATTCTATTGGGTGCTAGATTTCTTTTTCTTTTTCTTTTTTTTTTTAATGCCGAATATCGTTTATTGAAGGAGGGAGAAGGTCTTAAATACAGGTTTACAGCACAATGGGAGAACCCGGGAGGGCAGAAGTTCGCTACAGATGTTTTACAATCTTGCATCTAAGCTGTTAACGCCCATTGTGCAGGATACACAGACAAGGAACTTCTCTTAAGCATTCAGGAGGGTGGAACCCAGCAGGGGATTAGCATAGGGAGGATATCAAAGTCAAGGTCAGCAAGCAAGGCAGCAGTTACCCAAAACAGGGGCCAGGGCCCTACAGGTCCCCCTTTTACTAATAAATGAGCTTCTGACTTAGGTTGCGTGGGACGTCAGCAGGTCACCTTACCCGTCAATGAGATGCCTGCCCAGGCCACACAGGCGCTCTGTCTTAGGTTGGTGAGCACCCCCCCCCCATATTACCCGTCTTTGAATACTCATTATCATACAGGCTCAATCTTATGTGAGCTGCAGAGTTAACTGCTGCCAAAGATCTCAAAGTGGTGCTGGGCTTGCAGTCTGTGTGTTCAACACAGAAAAGACCAACAGAAGTCCTAACCCACCCATAGCCAATAGGCTAAAGGCAACTGAGCCATTCCCTTCCTTAACGAGCCTTACTGCAAATTAGAGTCCTCATAAGATGGTATCCCAAAAGCAAATGGAACTTGAGTTTATAAATTTATAATTTTCAAAGCCAATCGAAATGTATATAACTATTGAATTAAATTTATCATGCCCAATAGAATGAAAGATTAACTAACTGTGGTAGCTACTTTTGCTGCCAGGGTCTCCACTGTGCTAGTAGATTTCTTTTTCAATTGTATAGTAAGACAATGTGTGCCGTCACTTTGCAGTGAACTGTCACCACAAAATATATTTACACCCTCCGTCCTTGGATTCGTTTATTGGCAGTTTTTCTTACAGATACTGTCAAGCCCAGAATCTTGAAGTCTTAGTCACGGTTCACTTCTGGATGTAGCTCACTTGGTACAGCACTCCACTGCCCATTAGCTGGCATGGTGGCACATCCCTGTAATTCCAGCACTTAGACGGGAGAATCAGGAGTTCAATGTCATCTTTGGTTACATAGCAAGTTCCAGGCCAGCCTGAGCTACATGAAACCTATCCAGATTAGAAGGAAGGACTCCATAGGTTTGCATGGTTCTTCTAGGAAGCTTGACAAATGCTGGTTAAATGTTTAGACATTTTTCTTTAAAGAAAGGAGCTGAGATTGAGGCCTGTCGAGCTGCTAAAAATGTGGTCCTATTCTTTCATCCACATCTAAACACTGTGGTTGTATTTGACTTTTAGAAAGACCACCTTTAGATACACTTCTAGATAGACCGTCATGACTTAACTCTATTGTTTTCAAAGTCCTTGCAGGTAGCATTTATCTGTTCACAACTTTCATACATGATTTTATGGCTCAAAAAATTCAGCATAGAGAGCTATTTGATTTGGGATTTAAGTAAATTGTTTGGTATGATTATTTTGAAAGTAGAATGTCAAATTCTTCACTACCCAAAGGAAGCACATTTAAAATTCAAGTTAGTTTGCTGTGGTGATCCACTTTACTCCAAGAAGGAAAGTATCTATCTGATTGTCAGTCAGAAACACTCAAGAAAGTGGCAGGGTCCAGGCACAGAGGTACACTCTTATGATTCCAGCACTTGGGATGTGGGAGCAGAAGGTTCAGGCATTCAGGTAGCTCTGGCCACTGGGATGTGAGAGCAGAAGGCTCCGGCCTTCAGGTAGCTCTGGCCACTGGGATGTGGGAGCAGAAAGCTCAAGCATTTGGGCAGCTCTGGCCACATATCAAGTCTAAGATCAAGCTGGACTACATGATGCCCTGTCCCAAAAGGAAGGGGGGTCAGTGAGAAAGGGTAAGAAATGTAATTATCACAGATGGGGCACCAAGAGGCAACTTAAAAATAATCATCCCCTATGATTCATTCTCTGAAGATGATGAACTAGGATGGTGTGCTATATTCAGAGTACGGTCAGCCTCCATCACAACATTTCCATTAGTGACGTACTGCATGGGTGGTGGTGGTCCATTATACTACATCACTTTGTAATGTCAGAGCATCTTTGTGTAAGCACTCTGGTGTTCATCCAATGGTGGAATCGCCTAATTCCACATTTTCCTGAACATGTTCACATCATTGAGCAATACATCACTATGTTCCCCTGCCTTTAAAAGGAAAGAACATGGAGTTTCTGAGAATTCAGACTCGGGGCCAACTTTTCCAATCTTGTCGACTGTCTACTACACCAGACTGTCGGAAGCAGAGCTGTGAGAAACTGAACATCAGAAAAGGAACTGGGAGTTCTCCGGCTGGCTTCCTGGTGCTCTTCCTCCCCTTGACGGGGAAGAGATAAGACAGACACATGCCAACTCCAACTGCTCAGTAGTAGCAGAAGCAAAAGTTCACTATGGGGCTGGAGATGCCTCTCAGTGGTAAAGGGCATGTCTAACATGCACAAATTCCTGGATTCAAAATATCTCTCTGTCTCTCTGTCTCTCTGTCTCTCTCTGTCTGTCTCTGTCTGTCTGTCTCTCTCTCTCTCTCATGAAAAATCTGCCTTTCTTGATATTTCATAATCCACAGAAGGTTTGGGCTGATTTCTTAATAATTCCTTACCAGAAAAACACATCACAGCTGCAGGAGGCAACCTCAAACGGACCATTTCCTAACAAAATCCAGAACCCAACCACCCCCCATCCCACAAAATGAGGGCAATAACCCTGCATAGCCTGGCATGCCTCAAAGATACTTGCACATAGAGCAAGGCCTGCTCTGTCTTTCACAGTATTTTAAGTGGATAGAATAGGTAAATTTAGGTACAAAAAATATATTATTTTCCCCATGGGACTTAACATAATTAGTTCATTTTGATGGAGAGGGAGGAAATTTAGCCCAGGAGTATACTGTTTTCTCTAGAATTATGCCATACAAAAAAAAGAAAATGAAAAGAGAGAAAGAAAGAAAAACTCCCCACCACCACAGCATAGAAAAATGCCTCAGCCCCTCATCTGTGAAATAGTCACCATGGGAGCAGAGAACTTCCCTCTTCTCTCTTTTAAAAGGCTGGCAGGATTCAGCTAGTGAGCCCTTATTCATTTTAGACAACACATCTTGTGTCCCCGCTAGGCAGCAGGCCATGTGTCCCACACAGAAGAAGGAATGTCATGTCCTTGACCTCCTGAAGCTCTCTGTGCTGTGAGGCTGTGATGGACAGCAAAGAGCCAGAGGTGCAAGGTGAGAGACCCAACCGCTCTCAGCTGAGTGCTAACGCATGAGTAAACTGTTCATTGGTGC
Source organism: Peromyscus nudipes (assembly GCA_902168325.1). Lineage (NCBI taxonomy): Eukaryota > Metazoa > Chordata > Mammalia > Rodentia > Cricetidae > Peromyscus > Peromyscus nudipes. Next base: position 21,175 of record CABHPH010158365.1, on the reverse strand, counting down.
ATCGGGTAGTGGGGTATTGCCAGAACAAAACTGGCAACCTAGACACAGACTCTCACAAAGAGAAGGGTGCAAAAGCAAGTCGGAGGGACAGTCCATTCAAGAAGGATGCTGGAGCAGCCAGGCCACCACAGGCAACAACAAAAGGAACAGCAAGCCTGCCATAAGCCTCACACTGGATACAAAGAAGGTCAAAGTCAATCATTAAGAACAGGAAACTTCAAAATATTTAGAAGAAAATCTCTGTGAGCACGGCTTAGGAATGAGTTCTTAGGAATGAGACCAAAAAGTAGATAAAACAGTTGGATTGGGCCTCATCAACACCAACATTCTCTGCTCTGTGGAAAATTAAAAGGGTGAAAAGCTAGGCTATGAGTGGGAGAGACACAAAAGCTGTGTGTTATTCTTTTTATTGCTGTGACCAAATAAATGTCTGTCAAGAAACAACTCAGGGAGCTGAAAAAAACGGCTCAGAGGTTAAGAGCACTGGCTGCTCTTCCCAAGGTCCTGGGTTCAATTCTCGGTACCCAGAAGGTGGCTCACAACCATCTGTAACTCCAGTTTCAGGACCTGATGCCTTCTTCTAGCCTCTGTGGGCACCAGGCATATGTGTGGTAGACCAATATACATGCAAACAAAATACACATACATGTAAAAAAATTTTAATTAAAAATAAAAAAGGAAGTCGGGCGGTGATGGCGCACACCTTTAATCCCAGCACTCGAGAGGCAGAGGCAGGCGGATCTCTGTGAGTTTGAGGCCAACCCGCTCTACAGAGTGAGTTCCAGGAAAGGTGCAAAAAGCTACACAGAGAAACCCTGTCTCGAAAAACCAAAATAAATAAATATATAAATAAAATAAAAATAAAAAAGAAAAGAACCAACTCACGGTCAGAAAGATGGCTCAGTAGGTAAAGGTGTTTGCCCCTAAGCCTAACCACCTGCATTTGCCCCTCAGAATCCACGTAAAGGCAGAAGAAGAGCACTCACTCCACTGAGTTGTCCTCTGACCTGCATATGTACGCTGTGGCACACGTATACATAAACATATCATGCACACACACAATAATTAATTAAAAAGGAGCAACTCAAAGGAGGGAGAATAACTTCAGCGAAGGTTGAGGGTCCATCATGCAGGGAGCCGGGGTGGTGGGAGGCTCCATGGCAGCAGGGCCTCTGCTGGACTCATCTCCTCCTCACACCGCGGCAGGACAGGAAATAGGGCAGCCTCGACGTGGAGTTCAGCTCTAAAACCTCAGTTGACCCCAGTGACCCGCTTCCTGCGGTGAGATTCCACCTCCTGAAGATTCCACAGCCTTCCTAAACAGTGCCACCAGACGAGAACCAAGTGTTCAAATACACGAGACAACGCGGGACATTTCACACTCAAAACACAGCATTCTACCCCTGCCTCCCATTGGCCCATGGTCATCCCATAATACAAACTGTGTTCAATCCAACTTAAAAACTCTCCACAGTGCATAACAGTCCCAAGACTTGAAAAGGCCAAAAATCTCTTCTGAGACTCCAGGCAATCTCTCCACAAGGAGTCCCTGTAATATCAAAGCATCCCCGATGTGGAGAAGCAGAGGTCAAACACCCCCATTCAGCAAGGAACAGTCAGGCCAAAGCAAGACCAAACTGAGCAGGGCAAACATCCAAGTCTACAGCTCCATGTCAAGCATCTGGGGATTGTGATGGAATCATCTGGGCTCCAAGGGTCTTGGGCAGCTGCACTGCTCCAGCTCAGCCACCTACAGCATGTGTAACCTCTGTCTCAGGCTGTAGCTTTCCTTGGGAGATATCCCCTGTCTCCAGCATCCTGAGATCTCCATTGACACTTAAGCATTAAGGGCACATGTGTCCTTCACAACTCCACACAACGGCCTGAGTGGCAGGGGCTCCTTTCAGGGAACCTGACACTGCCACATCTTATTTGGCCTTGGTGGCTATCTAGTATCTCAGTATAAGCTTCCACAAGCGCTTTTCTCTTTCATCTTTCATGACTGCAAAACCAGTACCTTGTGGATGATATTGCCTAGGTCTGCTGCTAGCTCAAGATGTAGCCTCAAACATTTTGGATATAACATACGTCATCTGTATATGAGCATCACATACTAGATGGATGATTTACATAAGAACCCAGCAGTGATAAAATAGGACAGTTTAAAAAGAAGTGGTCAAAGCACTTGAACAGACTCCTTACCAAAACTATATGGGTGATAAGCACATGGAAATATGTTAATCATCTGTCATTGTCCTAGTTGGGGTTTCTATTGCTGCAACAAAACACTATGACCAAAAAGCAAGTTGGGGAGGAAAGGGTTTACTTGGCTTACACTTCCAGATCATCGTCCATCATTGGAGGAAGTCAGGACAGGAACTCAAGCAAGGCAGGAACTTGGAAGCAGGAGCTGATGCAGAGGCCATGGAGGGGTGCTGCTTACTGGCTTGTTTCCCTTGGCTTGCTCAGCCTGCTTTCTTATAGAACCAGCAGCCCAGGGATGGCACTATCCACCATGGGCTGGGCCCTCCCCATCAATCACTAATTGAAAAATGCTTACAGCTGGATCTTACGCAGGCCTTTCCTCAACTGAGTCTCCTTCCTCTCTTATGACTCCAGCTTGTGTCAAGTTGATACACTATAAGACCAGCCAGTACAGTCATTAAGTATACGAAAATCAAAACAACTGTGAAGTGCTGCTGCACAGCTATCAGAAGAGATAAAAATAAAAATATGACCCTAACAAATGCTGGTGAGGATGCAGAAAAATTGAGACATCTGAACATTTCCCACAAAGTTGAACTTTACCATATGACCCAGGGTGTCTACTCAAGAGAAATATGAGCCTGTGTCTACCCAGAAGTCTTCGAGGCAGCTGGATAAAGAATGGAAATGACTCAAGCATCCATCACCAGGTGAATGGCTAGACAAACAGTGTGTGTCCACAGGCTGAATGGCCACCAGCAATAAAAAGGAACAAATGAGAATCCTACAGTTTGAAAAAGCATTATGCCACTGAATAAAAGTCGGACACAAAAGACTCCATGCTGTACGAGTTCCTTCATATAATAGGAACAGGGGAAAAGAACAATGATTGCCTGGGGCCAGGGCTGTAGGGAAAAGTGGCTGAAAATGAGCATGAGGAAAGTTTTTTAGAGGATGGAAATGTGATATGCCATAACTATAACGGTGGTTCCATGATGATATTCAAGTGTCAAAACTAAAAGCTGTACACTAAGCTCATTTTTTGCTGATTTTATTGCATGTGAATTACTCTTTAAGAAAGCAGGAATGTGTATAGACATATTATACAGCTCAGTAATAGAATGCTTGCCTACCATACTGAAGACTGTGTGTTTGATTCCCAGCAACACACACACACACACACACACACACACACACACACACACACACACA
>CABHPH010158365.1:0-17748 GCA_902168325.1 Peromyscus nudipes | reverse complement strand
ACACACACACACACACACACACACACACACACACACACACACACACACACACGATTTCAGGCCAGGTGATGCAAGCTGCGACTCTCTCAGCTGTTTGAGAGGTGCTGAAGCAGGAATGTTACCAATCCAAGGCCTTTTCAGGATGTAGAGTGAGTTCAGGGCTCACATGCGTAACTTGGTAAGATTTATCCCCAAACTGAAACAAACAAACCAAAAAGGTAAAGAAGAATTTGGGGATGTAGTTAAGTAGTAGAGCATTTATCTAACATGAATAAAGTCCTAGGTTCAATTCCGGTACCAAGAAGTGGGGAAGAAAGAGCCATACACTAAGCCAAAATCTTTTGGGAAAAGCAGAAGGAGAATTTGCTCTAGAGGGTATCAAAATATACTGCTTAATTTAAGGTTTCTGTTGCTGTGAAGAGACACCATGACCATGGCAACTCTTTCTTTTTTTTTAATATTTATTTATTTATTTATTGTGTATACAGTATTCTGTCTGCATGTATGCTTACAGGCCAGAAGAGGGCACCGGATCAAATTACGGATGGTTGTGAGACACCATGTGGTTTCTGGGAATTGAACTCAGGACCTCTGGAAGAACAGACAGTGCTCTTATCCGCTGAGCCATCTCTCCAGCCCCCAACCATGGCAACTCTTACAAAGGAAAAACATTTAATTGGGGTGGCTTACATTTCAGAGGTTTAGTCCATTACCATTACGGTGCAACAGTGTGGCGTGCAGGCAGACATGGTACTAGAGAAGTAGGCGAGTGCCCTATATCTTGCAGGCAACAGGAAGTGAACTAAGACACTGAGTGTGGCTCTGAGTGAGACCTCAGAGCCCGCCTCCACAGTGACACACTTCCTGTAACAAGGCCACATCCACCCCAACAAAGTCACATCTCCTAATAGTGCCACTCCTTTTGGGGGCCGTTTTCTCTCAAATCACCATGTATACTATAGCATTACCACCCTTGTTTTGTTTGTTTGTTTGTTTGTTTGTTTGTTTGTTTAGATAGGAGCTCATTCTGTAACCAAGACTCTCCTCGAACTCACGGCACTCTTACCCCTCAGCCTCCTGAGTGCTGGAACTGCAGAAGTGAGCTACCATACCTGGCAAGCTACCACACTTTTTCAAGTGTCCTGTTGGTCCAGCAGTAGATAAATAGCCTGACTGACATAAAGAGCTTAAAAGGAGAGCAATGTGCATAGTAAATGGTGATTTAAATGAGTGGCTAAAATGGACTCTTCAATATGTACAGATCAAGTCTGATTTCATTGAAAAAAGAAAGAGTTGTTATCTACACAAGGCACACTGTGCTCAAAAATAGAAAATCAATTATCTAATCATTGACCTAGCTGTGAGGGCTCACACTACTCATTTCCTGACCCTGCTGAATGTTTAGGAGGCCACTGATTACCCTATGTTCTGATTTTACTATAAAAGAAAAGAATGCTATTACCAGCCAAGCTGATTGCAGTCACCACTACCTTCTAAAGGGAATGGCATCATTTATCTCAGTGGGAAGATAAATATCTAAATTGTGCCCTTCCACCCACACAGACAGAGGAGAGAACGGAAGTGCTGAAATGTCAAGGTCCCCGCTGGTCCTTCTGGGATGTCAGCTAGTGGAAATCAAGTAGGTGGATGACCGGCCTTAGTTAGCCCTCTAATGCTCCTCAATGTCCCATGGAGGGTGTAGAGCGGAAATGCAGTCTCTCTGTCCCAAGAAGGGACTTCCAGTAACACAAAAGGGAAGTGCAGCCTGGGAAGGTGACTGAAGAAGAACTGCTAACAGCAGGCGAGCCTGCAGACTACCACAGACAAGGAGAGCTGAGGGCTGATCCTCAAGGTTAAGCTGTTGGCGTCCTACAGTGTGGGCTCCCCTGCTGTCACGCCAAGCCTTCAGTAAACACTTCTCTCCCTGAATATCCACAAACTGGATGGTTTCGAGGAAAGCAACAGTGTTGAAGGGAAGCTTTTCTTTCCTAGTCCTCCCCCACCATGAGGCAGGATATCCAAGGGCCTAACACTGGCCCTCTATCTACCCTTCAGTCATGGTATCTGGTCTGTTTCCCATTGTTACAACCAAGTGCCTGAGGCTGGGAACATTTTTGTTTGTTTGTTTGTTTGTTTGTTTGTTTGTTTGTTTGTTTTTCGAGACAGTGTTTCTCTGTGTAGCTTTGGTGCCTTTCCTGGAACTCACTTGGTGGTGCACGCCTTTAATCCCAGCACTCGGGAGGTAGAGCCAGGCGGATCTCTGTGAGTTTGAGGCCAGCCTGGGCCACCAAGTGAGTTCCAGGAAAGGCACCAAGGCTGGGAACATTTTTAAACTTGTTTTGCTTTGTTGTGGTGGTAGTTTGAATGAAAATGGCCCCTGGGCTCACAGGGAGTGGCACTGTTAGGAGGTGTGGCCTTGTTGGAGTAGGTGTGGCCTTGTTGGAGGAAGTGTGTCACTGGGGGTGGGCTTTGAGGTTTCAGATGCTCAAGCCAGGCCCAGTGTCTCACTCTCTCTTCCTGTTGCCTTTGCTCAGATGTAGAACTCTGAGCTCTTTCTCCAACATCATGTCTGCCTGCATGACATCATGCTTCCCACCATGACAATGGACTGAACCTCTGAATTGTAAGCCAGTCCTCAATTAAATGTTTTCCTTATAAGAGTTACCATGGTCATGGTGTCTCTTCACAGCAATAGGAACCCTCAGACAGTTGTCTTATGTTTTTGTTTGTTTGTTTGTTTTGTTTTTAAGCAGGGTGCCTCCATGAAGCCTAAACTGCCTTAAACTTGCCATTAATTCAGACTGGCCTCAAACTCATGATTCTTCTGTCTCAGTCTCCTAGTGCTGGACTAGCAGGCATATATATCACTATGCTTGACACCTGGGCATTTTCTTTAAAAGAGGTTTATTTAGCTCAGTTCTAGAGGCCTACAAGCGTGACATTTGCTTCTGTTTGGCTCTGGCTCTGGTTTCATGGAAGGTAGTAGCATCACAGTGGATGGGCCATGTGCAGAAGAAATCGTTCTGCACAGTGAGACAAGAACCCAGAGGTTGGCTTACTCTTCTTACAATAACCTATGGAAATAGCACATTCCATGAGTGCTAATCCTGTCTAAAGGTGGCGTCCTAGGATTGTATTGCTATGAAAGGACACCATGACCAAGGCAACTCATAAAAGAAAGCATCTAATTGGGACTTGCTTACAGTTTCAGAGGTATAGTCCATTATCATCATGATAGGACATGGTGGCATGCAGTTAGACATGGTGCTGGAGAAGGAGCTCAGAGTTCTATGTCCAGATCCAAGGCAGCAGGAAGATTGTAAGCCACTGGGCCAGGCTTGAGCATCTGAAACCTCAAAGCCCACCCCCAGTGACACACTTCCTCCAACAAGGCCACACCTCCTAATAGTACCACTCCCTGTGAGCCTATGGGGGTCACTTTCATTCAAACCATCATCCCCCAAGAACCTAATGCCTTCTCACAACACTCCGGCTCTTAAAGGTTCTTTTACATGTGAAAGGCTCACTCCGCTTTCTGTATGATGGCGGCCACTCAAATAAAGAACTTTATTGTGATAAGGTAACTAATGGAAAGTGCTGTGGAATGGTCTGTATGTCAAATGTGTTGCTCTGATTGGTCAATAAATAAAACACTGATTGGCCAGTGGCCAGGCAGGAAGTATAGGCGGGACTAACAGAGAGGAGAATTGAGAGAATAGGAAGGCGGAGGGGACACTGCCAGCCGCCGCCATGACAAGCAGCATGTGAAGATGCCGGTAAGCCACGAGCCACATGGCAAGGTATAGATTGATAGAAATGGATTAATTTAAGATGTAAGAACTAGAGAGCTAGAAGCCTGAGCCATTAGGCCAAACAGTTTAAATAATATAAGTGTCTGTGTGTTTATTTTATAAGTGGGCTGTCGGACTGCCGGAGCTTGGCAGGACCCAGAGAGAAAACTCTCCATCTACAGGAAAGAGGGTAAGCATCCTGAAGAGCAATCATAGCTGTATCAGTAGATACAGAAATGGTTTAGGAGCTGGGAGATCAATTTACGGACACCTTTCCACTATGGTGGTTGGTGGACAGATGAGGCACATCCGACCCAGTTTTCTTATCATCAGATGTTTTCCTACTCTGCAAATCTCAAGAACAGAGATCATGGTTGTTCTTATCACTGAAGTCCTCCCCATCCTTCAAGAGAGCTAAATGACTGATTGGGATCTCTGATTATGAAAACTTAGAGGGTTGCAGATTAGATTCTCTTGGGTTACTTGAGTTTCTTTGAATGCCATCCATTGCCCAGCCCTTTGGCTGACTCTTTAAAACACATCCATACCAGGTCACTCATTCCTACAGGTCCAGAAGCCAAGCATGTCTTTCGATCATATCTGAAATCAATGGCTGAGTTTTCCCACTGTGCTTTAATGCACCAACTCTGTGTTGTCATCAATGTATTTGACAAATGCCTTGACTTTCCTCGTTTTGAAACTGATAAAATCTCACACAACCATTTCCACGGTGGAATTTCTCTTTGGGGCAACCTAAATCACTGTTTCTGAGCCACAGGCCACTCATTTTTGGCTCGAGGGTGAATGAGCTCTCCTTGGCTTTAATTGAGAGCTGTTGCATCAACAGTCCCCAACACACCACACAGTGGACATGCTAGAAGGGTCTCTTCCCATGTGCCCTTTTGCTGGTCAAACCCACAGCAACGGAAGGAGCCATACTTCACCTAATCATGGTGGAAGATAAGGGTAAAGTGGGGATGAATAGTGGACCAGGAAGATCTGCTCCCTAATCTGGTCTCTGTTCCTCTTCAGCCTCAAGCTGGAGAGCAAACCACACTCTGACCTTAGCAGCGACCCCTCTCCCATTTGTTAGAATGAGCAGCTGGGCCAGCACAGCTTGTCCCTTTGTCCCCACACTTGTCTTTGACATCTAACCGGATCTAGATCTGGAACCATGCATGCTGTTTGAGTTGACTTCCCTTCCAACACTTTCATCCACTTCTGTCTAGTTCTATAGTTCTGTTAAGAAACTCATGAGTGGGCCCCTGAGGCATGGTCTTCTATCATTCTTTTGGCTTAAGAGTCTGGCAGGATAAGAAGATGTGAACTACTCAGCTACAGCAAGATGTCCAATGCAAACAGTAAACGTTTCAAGAGCCGTCCATGTGGGCAGGGAAAGGTGCCTGCTGCCAAGCATGACAACCTGAGTTCAAGTCCTGGAATGCACACGGTGGAAGGAGAGAACTGACTCCACCAAGTTGCCCTGTGACCTCTACAAGTGTGCCATTGCGTGTGTGTGCAAGCATGTGTGCACATATACATATACACAAACAAAATGTATGTCGAAATCGATTTTTCGTCACCCGTCCACGGGGGCTAGAAAGATGGCTCAACAGTTAAGAGCATCTATCACTCCCACAGAGGGCCTGGGTTCAGTTAAGCACCCACATAGTGGCTCACGACCATCCGTAACTACAGTTCCAGGGGTACAATGTCCTCTCATGACCTCCAAGGACACCAGGCACACACATAGTGCACAGACATACACACAGGCAAAACACTTCTACACATAAAATTGAAAAGTAAAATAAAATGAATGCACCCATATGGAATGCCGAAGGGGAGGCTGTGTCCCTGAGAAACGCTTGTTCCAGAACTCAAGGTTGAGAGTGCCCGTGTCTGGCTCTTGTTCTAACTCTGTCACCATGTCCCTAGAGGTGACACAGGCTCTGTCTTAGTGACAGGTCTTCAGAATTCTGCACACAGCAGCCACGGCTGTGCTGAGACCCAAGCCGTGTCATCCAGGGCTGGCACCAGGGCAGATGAGCTGCTGGCTGGTGGGAAGCAGCAGAATGTGCCTTCCTCTGAGACTCCCCAGTCAAACTGTGCTGTTTGGGCTCAGACGGCAGAAAAATAGACGAGTTACTTTTGACCAAAACAAGTTAGCCAGTCATGGATGATGGCTGGCTGCAGCCCAGTGCTGATGGGGAACACTCCAGTCCCAGCAAGCAAGTCTTTTCTCAGTAATTCCAGCTGTATTGCCCCCCCCCCCACTCTGCCTTTTACCAGTACAAGGCCGGGGGCGTCAACTGGCCACGAGCCTACTCTCTTCTACCTGCTCACCTCATTTTACTGACATACCACCTCAGAAGATAACATCTCCAATCCACTCAGTAAGCAGTGGTATGATCCAGACCAGAACCCCCAAATCCTGAGCCCTCACACTTCCTAGGGCTTGGCATTTGTTTGTTTGTTTATTTGTTTGTTTGCTTGTTTGTTTGTTTTTCCATGGCTCTAGGCACCATCCCCTTTCAGGGAATGAGTTCTTCATGAAGAAAGCTACTGTTCTGCAGAGTAAAAAGGGCCAACACTAAGAAAAACATGCCATGTGTCTGTCACTGAGATAGGAATATCACTTGATGGAAATGTCTTCCCAGCAAGACCCACCATCTTGGCTAGAATTATGGACCACAGAGGAATGTATGCAGTCCTAACTCCAAGTATCCAGAATGTTACTATCTATGAATATAGTTTTTTTTTTGATAATAATAAAGTTAGAATGAGACTTTTAGGGTGGCCTCTAATACAGCATGATCAGTGTGTCTGAAAAAGAAAAGGTTGGGACACACACCTGTCTACAGAAGACTCATAAGGCCTTCTCACACAGAGAAGACACACAACAACAACCACAACAACCACAGTAGTAGATACTTTCTCGTTGCTGTGATAAAACACCATGAACAAGACAAGTTACAGAAGGCGGGGTTTATCTGAGCTAATGGTTCCAGGGGAGTGTCCATACTAGCCGGGGAGGCATGGCGGGAAGCTGAGAGAGAGAGATCGCGTCTTCACCTGCAAACACGGAAGCAGAGGGTAAACTGAGTGGAGTAAACACAAAAACTCTCAAAGCCCTCCCTATCGTTCTTCCTCCAGCAAGACTCCCCCTTCCCAAGGCTCCAGACCTCCCCAAACAGCACCATAAACTGGGGACCGAGCACTGAAATGCACGAGCCTGTGGAAGATGTTTCTCATTCAAACCACCGCAAGGACGTACTGAGAAGATGGCTAAGCATGCAGAACACATGACCTCAGACGTGAAGCCTCTGGACTTCAAGCAAACGTGTGTCTATTATCTAAGCCGCACGGTCCTTGGCATTTTCCTGTGATAGCCTGACAGGTGACTACAGTCACCCCTCCCCAGCCTACTATGCTTCTAGAGGAGGCGTCTGCCATGGGGCCAAAGGGAACCAACATGGTGCAGCTGGCTCAAGACCCCAGAGTGATGGCATTGGGGATTTGAACCGGGGTCCTTTGACGCTACACTTGTTTGATACACCTTGAAGTGTTGAGCTAGGAACCTGGCAGGCCCAGAGGTGCTCATAAAGCTCCCTTAGATGTAACTGAGCATGAGGGCACATGTTCCATTTATAGCTAAACATCAATGGGTTTGCCGTTTGCTCAAACCCCTGGGAGGTGAAGGCGGATAAAAGCCGTGTCAGAAACCTTTGGTCCTGCTCCCTTTCTGTCCAGCCCTAACAAGGCGGGAGATCTAAACCAGTGTCTGCACAGAGCCCTTCGCTTCACTCTGTGTGACCCCAAGACACAGTTGACCCCAGCGAATTCCCAAGTCCTCTCTAACCCTTCACATCTGTGTGATGTGTGTTTAACCTTTGACCCGGGCAGCTACTTCCTTCTCACAACTTTGCATTCTCCAGAAAGAACTGTCTGGGCTCTGGATGGCTTGCTCCCTCCCTCCCTCGCTTGCTCACTCCCTCATTTCTCCTACAGTCAAAGCGAATTGGCCTTCCTTCTGGGAGCGGTAAATTTGACTTCTGCCAGGGTTAGGAAGTTACAGGAACCAAGAAACTAGAAAAATAACAGAAAAGGGCTCAGTGGGCAGTGAATTCCTAAGCATTTCTGTCTTCTTTATACAAATAAAATTACTTTTTTCTGACTTGCTTTGGAATGGCCCCAAAATAAATTCAAGATCACTTACATAGTTGTCACTGAGTCTCCCTGACCGACCAAGACGCCAAGGTTCGCTGGCAGAACACCATGGCGGGCAGTGCCATTCTGCGGAGTATTGTCAGCATAGATGCCAGGGTGGGGGCGGGGCTGTCCATCTCTGCTCAGCTTCGCAAGCCACAGACGGGCAGTCCATCATTCTCTGGTGTACTGGGCTCTCAGCAACCAGAGTGGTTCCTCCTCATCCAAGGGATCACAAGTGAGCAGCGACACACTGTACGTGCCACAGCAGTGCCCAGCACCCCTGGCTGGCAATGTTTGTGTTTCAGACGTGTATAAACTATCTTAGATATGTTTTAGGGGTGACAAGAAGGAACCACAGTATATCTGTCCTCAGTGGAAAGGAAAGAAATCACACCAATTTGCTGGCCAGCACTAAAATTCTAGCTATTACTCTGTATGCATGCCTCTGTGTGTGTGTGTGTGTGTGTGTGTGTGTGTGTGTGTGTGTACATACAAAGGTCCACCTTGGTGTCTGTCATTCCTCAGCTTGGTCCACCTTGTTTAGTTTTTCTTATTGTTTTAGACAGGTCTCTCACGGCCTGGAACTCACCGAGTATTCAAGGCAGGCTGGCTGGCTGGCAATAGGACTGACTTGTTCCTGCCGCCCCAGAGTGAGGCTCCAAGTGTGTACACCATTCCCACTGTCTTCCGTGGTTCTGAGCATTGAACTCAGGGCCTCGTGTTGGCGCAGCAAACGCTCTCCTGTCGCAGCCATCGCCCCAGCCCTGGCAGCTGCTCTCTATCCAGCGATTTGTGAAGCAGTTTTTGTGAGGGGTTAGTTTCCACAGAAGCCCGTCGACCGCTCTGTGAGGGAGATTTTAACACTCCTGCTTCACAGAGGAGAACGACAGTCAGGAGTCAGCTGCCTCCTATAGAAAGGAGTGGGGCAGAAATGCAGGCTCTGTCTTCCGACCTCAGTCTTTGGTCTGTACCTTAGACCGCCTATAAGCCACCCCACAGCGAGCTCTCACCAGCCCCCAAGACTTAAATTTATTTGAAACTCAAATCTTGCTCCAATATTTTTTCCACAATGTAACTATTTGTACTAGTTTTTAAACAAAACATATACCTATATTTATCATGGCATTGTTTATAATACCTACTATATGGAATGAGTGTAGATAGCGACCAGGTCAATGAATTAAGGAAATATGGCATATCTACACCAATGGGATATTGTACAGCCATGAATAACACAGTCATGGCATTGACAGGAAAATGGGTGGAACTAGAAATCATTACTAAGCAAAATCAGTCAGAGGCAGAACGACAAATATTGCATGTTCTTTCCTATGTGGCAATTGAAATTTTTAAATGACTACCTGAAGTACCAGGACTTGCTGTGGGATGGTCTGTATGTCAAACATGTTGCTTATTGGTCAATGAATAAAACACTGATTGGCCAGTGGTCAGGCAGGAAGAAATATAGGCAGGACAAGGAGGAGAGAATTCTGGGAAGTGGAAGGCTGAGGAGACACTGCCAGCCGCCACCATGACAAACAGCATATGAAGATGCCGGTAAGCCACAAGCCATGTGGCAAGGTATAGATTTATAAAAATGGATTAATTTAAGATATAAGGACAGTTAGCAAGAAGCCTGCCACGGCCATACAGTTTGTAAACAATATAAGTCTCTGTGTTTACTTGGTTGGGTCTGAGCGGCTGTGGGACTGGCAGGTGAAAGAGATTTATCCTGACCGTGGGCCAGGCAGGAAAACTCTAGCTACAAGGACTCTTATAAAATAAGGGGGACTAAGGAGAGAGGGAAGGAAGTGGAAGATGAGGAGGGGTAGTTGAGAGCACAGTGTATGTATGTGAGCAAATACAGATCTTGAATACCAATTAAGCCTCTCTATGCCTCAAGACATTTACAGACTCAGTTTTCCTTCCACCCACTGAGATCAAACAAGATCACCCTTAAACTAAGACTCGACTTTCCAAGACTCCAAGCCCCTTCCCTTGAGACACTGGACCTCATGTCTTTTTTATCCCTGGTGGTTTCTCACTCACCCAGGCCTCCCCACGCCCCAGAGACAGCTGCCTCTGTCTTCTCCAGCTTCCTTGGAGCTTCTGGGACATGCCTCCTGTCTAGATAGATGGGACAGATGCGGGACACATCTTAGCTCTCTCCCCCTTGGCTGACAGAGTCCTTGGGCAGCCTCCCTGCTCTTACCACATCTCAAGACAAGAAGAGGCCTAGATGCAGCCGTGAAGGAGGTCAGAAAGAGAGTCCTGAGGACTAACGGTCTTTCACCTGGGAGCTTCTTGAGAATTGCTGAGTTCTGAATGGCCAGTTCAACTCAGCCCCTCCTTTCCTACTCTCTGTGCCCCAACACCCTCCCTCTCTCCCACACTCCCTCTCCTTGTGATCAATAGCCCCAAATCCTGGACAAGTCACTACCACTTCTCTGGACGAAACCGGTGTGGGCCCCTCGCCCACCTACCACCTAAATCCCCTAAAGCCGGAGCTTAGGGAGCTCAGGTCAGAGGCCTGATCGTTAACCCTCTACACCTGCAAATGGAGTGTCTGCATAACTCTCTTCAGACCAGTCACATGCAAGAACAAACCAACATGATCCTCTCTTTATAACTTGTCGGTCGATGGAAAGATGAAATCACCAAACAAACAAAAGCAACTGAACATTTGAAGCCAGCTCCAAAGGCAGCTGTTTACTCCAAACCAGTGTCTTCCCGGGCTCTCCCTACTGAAGGAAAGACTCTTCTTACTGCCTCCTGTACTAGGGAGCTACTTACTTTAGGCTTTGGAAACAACTGAATCAGAAGTCGCTGTCTTTAGGGGGACTCAATTCCAACCCCTTCTCCCAGGCTGCCACCAACATGGTTCAAAACTTGGTGGAAATGCGCTGATACAGTTCTGTGGTCAGTCAATATCACGTAGCAAATGGATAATCGTTCAAGAGCTTGGAGTGACAAGGGAGCCATCCACAGTGAAGGAAAGAATCTTCGAAGGTCTCCACTCCAGGAGGGTGGCCATGCTTCCGTCCCTTCAAGTGCCGGCTCACCATGGCCAGAGAGATTCCCTCCTTTCTCCTCAGTCAATCCAACTCAGCTCCCTCACTCTGAGCTCAATCTCACAGTTCATTCTCTTTCCACTGTTATATGGGTTCTAAGCATAAACTCGGGTCACCAGGCTTGTACAGCAAGTCTCTTTACCCCCTGAACCATCTCCCTGGTTCTTGAGCTCCATTTTTGGGAGCCTGGCCAGAAAAGGAAAACATGTTTGCTTTATCTTGTAGGAAAGCTCAAAAATTCTTATCTCTGTTAACTTGGGTTTCTAGTTCCTTCTAACCCAAAATACTTTACCACCCGGATAGGAAGAGATATTATTTTATTTCGAGGCCTACAGGGCTGTGAAATTCCTACACGCTGCTTTGCTGGCAAGCTGGTGGCGCCAGATCTCTCAAGAGAGGTATGGATCATGGCCTCCTCTCTCTGGACTCAGAGCTATCCATTTCTGCACTTGGTAAGGTATGAGATCATCTACTCAGACTGATCTCTGGGCTCAGCAGAACTAAGAGAAAGGGTTCCCTCAGAACCTCTCCTAACGTGTGCACTGAGGAGGCCATTCCCATGGGCGCTGTAGAGGGGTGCCCCAGCATGGCTCACAGTGTGTGCACTGAGGAGGCCATTCCCATGGGCACTGCAGAGATGATGGCCCAGCATGGCTCACAGTGTGTGCACTGAGGAGATCATTCCCATAGACACTGTAGAGGGGTGCTCCAGCATGGTTCACAGTGTATACACTGAGGAGCTCATACCCATGGACACTGTAGAGGGGTGCCCCAGCATGGCTCATGGTGTGTGCACGGAGGAGGCCATTCCCATGGGCACTGTAGAGGGGGTGCCCCAACATGGTTCACAGTGTATACACTGAGGAGCTCATATCCATGGGCGCTGTAGAGGGGGAGCCCCACATGACCTAGCACTCAGGTTAGTCAGACATTGGTAGCCTGTGAGGAGCATTGGAGGGAAGGAAAACTCCAGGCCCCTTTGTGTGTGGTCTGTGGTATCCCCCCATGGTTTTCCCATTGTGCTGAGAAGGCACAGGTACTTAGAATACATGCGGCTCCAGCTATACAGCTGTCTCATGGGGGTTAGTACAGCCTGCCAATATTTTCATTCATATCACCCCTTCCAGCCCTCTCCCATGTGAGGCTGGAATTCCCAGGATTCTTCATCGAAATACTTTCCCAGACTCCCCTTCCAACGGCTGTTTTTATCTTGACAGCAGTTGGCAGCTGTCTCTAGTGCTGGACAGCATCAACCCTAACACGCACTGCGGTCACTGCGGTCAGAGAGTGCCCTCAGCACGGACAGGGTGGTGGGGAAAGGGAACAGAGCCAGCGGACCACCCACCACCACAGCAAGCCCGCTGCCTCCTCCACCAAGGAGACCTTTGCATGCCAGCTGCTCCCCTGACTTCCATTTGTGACAGTTCAGAAGGCACACAAGCGGTCCGACCAGCCCCAAACCTTTCCAATAACGTCTCCCCAGAAGGGCCCAGTCAGGTACCTTGATTTCCCAATCACTTATTGATTGGTTGGAAAAAAAAAAAGAAAGAAAGAAAGAAAGAAAACTTGGAAAGAGCCTGTTTTTAGTAGAATTGTTAACACCGTTTTGAAAAGAAAATAACAAATCCTTATCGAAACAAGTTGCTTTATAACTTTGGTTTTTCGCTCTCTAATCCCTCCGGTAATCAGGAACAGGCTTCATTTTCTCTAATTGTTGTAATGTGTCAAGGAAGAAAACCAACCCGAGAGGTCAGAGCTGGGCTCCGGGTTGTGTCTGAATGAGAATTAAGAGCACGTCTCTCTTTGCCTTTGATCGCCTGTCCATCCCACCAGTGAATCATGAACAGAACCAGAGTGAGCAGTGTTGGGGACCTCCAAACTCACGCAACCCAGACTGCCCGTCTGTACACAACCATGTGCATTGCATCACTGTTCATGGCAGAAAGGGTTTGGAAAGAACCGGGAACCTGATGCTGGGCGTTCAGTTTCTAGAGCTATTCAATGTTGTGAAATACCATTGTCATCATGAGGACCGCTATACATGCATATTTGATGAGATGGAGAGCTGTCCATAATACAATACAGAATACACAGTTAGCTGCCTCTTATCATTGTAAATAAAATGTGGCCATTTATGGTTACTTAAGGTACAGCTTACTCTACTGTCTCCATTACCTGGACTTCCATGCTGCTTGCTTTCAGACAGGGTCTCGTGCACCCCGGGCTGCCCCACTGTGCAGCTGAGGGTGGCCTCAACTTCTGTTCCTTCTTTCTCTTCCTCCCTAATGCTTAGGTTGTGGGCATCTACCAGCATGCTGGGTTTATGCTGTGCTGGGCATTGACCCAGGACTCTGTGTGTGATAGGGACCTCCTGGGCTAGATCTGAATCCCCCACTTCCAGTTTGGACACAGCAAAGTACACTCTTGGGTCATTTATAAGAGTTGTAAGATTATTTTCCCAGGAAGCCTATGGTCCAAGAGAAAGCACATGTCTACATCTGAGATGAGCACACTTTATAGTGTGAAAACACAGTGCAATGGCAACTCTTGGCGGTCAACTTGACGACATCTGGAACTAACTAAAACCCGAGCGACTGGGTATGCCTGTAAGGAATTTTTTTTTTTCTCAACTAATTTGAAGTGGGAAGACCCACTTGTAGTCTGGATCTCTTGAGGTGGGAAGATCCACCTTTAATCTGGCCACACCTTCTTCTGGCAGCCTTACATAAAGACATGGAGGGAGGGAGGAAGCTTGCTCTCTTTGTCTGCTTGCTCTCACTCTTGCTGGCAAGTCCATTCCTTCACTGGCATTAGAGCTACTTCTTTGAGATCCTGGTGAGACATCCAGCCTTATGGACTGAACAACTACTGGATTCTTGGATCTTCTGTAGGCAAACAGCCATTGACTAGCTGGACCACAGCTTATAAGTCATTCTAAATAATACACACACACACACACACACACACACACACACACACACACACACACGCATGCACACGCACGCACGCACACATGCACGCGTGTGCACACACACACACACACACATACACACACAGATATGATCTGTTCTGTTCCTCTAGAGAAGCCCGACTAATACACACAGCCTTTCCAGTTTCTCTTAGCGTCATTGTTCGAAGCTAAACACGTCTCCCAGGCTGGCTGGTGTCTACCTTCAGCAAAAGCTTAGGAAACAGTTTGTCCTCAACATCAAATTTGTTGTCTTGTTTATTGTGTTGGGATTGCTTCATATGGCCCTGCTCAGACATAAAGCAACATTTTTCTACTAGACAGAATGGCAAGTCCTCTGACCCCGCCAGCTCAGCCGGCCTCCTTCCCCAGAGCCCACTGCAAGCTTTTCCCCTTGTCTGTTTGATCCTTGGAGCTGCTGAGGCATCCTCTCTGTTCCAGGCCTCTGCCTAGATCTTATCCCGCAGCCCAGAGGAGAGTCTTTTATCACTTGAGCTCGGAAATCTTCAAACTCCACTGGCTGAGAAAGCATTTGTTCAAAGGAGTTCCCACTGTGAGGCAAGGGGGAGGGTGGTAAACACGTGGATGGCAGGGACAGCGTGTGTCTGTCACGTTGCTTAATTATGAAGTTTCCTCTTTCACGGTGTCCTGTGTCCCCGGTAGGGAAAATAAACTTTGTAGTCCTACGGGCAGGAAGAGCATGGCAGGGGAGCCCTTGTTCTTGGGGACCAGGAGTGGCACCTTTTATTACATGTGTCTTGGCTCATGCTAATCTCATCTGGGCTTTCCTTGAGAGAATTCTGAATCTTTTGCTTTTTAATGTAGACAGTGAACCAGGGAGTTTCAGACTAGTGTCTGGGTGCATTTTGAATATGCTTTTAACTGCCCATCACAGACAGTTCAATCGAAATGCTGATTTCAGAGAAAGGAAAATGAATGTGAAGGAGTGAGGAGACGAGAACAAAGCAGTCAGTCTCCTCATTCACAGACCATCTCCCCCACACTGGCTCTCTGAAGGACCACATCAGGACCAGATTCTCCTAGGCTTCCCTTCAGAGAGAGAGAGACAGCCGCTGTTGCCTTGGAGACGGTGCCCAGCAGGCTGGCATCACGAGACTTTGCGGGTCCTGCTCCAGGGCTGACAGCCAATGCTGACTAATTCAGTTTGACTTGGTGATGGCTTTGTCGGGGACACAATGATGGGGCGACGAGGACAGGGGAACTTGGGCACGTGAAATGACAACAGCAAGATAGCTCTCTTTAACAAAGCAAGTTATGACAAGAGAGATCACTAGCGTGTTTTGACAATCACGATGGTGGATGAAATGTTGGGGACCAGAGATGCCGTGAAACAAAGCACTCACGTGCCCACGTTTGAATTCTATTCAGAATTCTGATTCAAAAATATCTCCAAGACCTGCCACCTGGCAGCCAGCTACAACTGTCATGCAGCAGCAGTGTGGGCGGCACTCTGTTCCAAACCTCTTTTCTGGTCTCTTCTAATAGGCAGAGTATGGTCAACGTCCACCAGGACTCAAGTGCTGCATGGGAGTCTCTACCTGCCCAGGCACAGTTTCCATTTCAAAGCAGTATCCACTGAGGGTCCCTTATCGGATGCTTGGGGAAGAACTGTTTGATATTTCAATATGTCTAGATTTTGAAATATTTGCATAATACAATGAGAAGCCTGGGGGATGGGAGCAGAGACTGAATGGACAACCAACACTGCTTCCATACACATCTTACAGATGTAGAGCGGAAGGAACTTCACACATTCATTTTAGCCCTACGTGTTTTTCACTGCGACCCATCACATGAGACTGACTGTGGAGTTTCTACTCATGGGGTTACATTAGCATTCAGAAACTTTCGGATTTCAGAGTTTGGGCTTTCAGATTAGTAACGCTCAAACCTTTACTTAATTAAAACAAATATTGCAGGGGCCAGAGAGACGGCAAGTGGCTAAAGGTGCTTGCTGACAAGCCTGACCAGCAGAATCTGTGCCCTGCGACCCACATGGAGAGAAGTGACGCTTGCAAGTTGTCCTCTGACCTCCACACGTGCGCTGTGGTAAGCATCACCCCCACCACACACACACACACACACACACACACACACACACTAAATAAACGTAACAAAAAATTAACATAACATTTTTCTATTTTTTAAATGAATTTGAAGGGGAACTTTACAGGTCATTTTAACCCAGTTCCTCATTCCATGGTTGGGGACAGGGCTGGAACAGGAGGTCAAAGGTACGAATGGCACCATCTGTTACTGGCATGGCAGGACCCAGACTACAAAGTTCTGTCTGGCTCCACCTCATAGAACCGCCTTTGCCTCCGCTGTTACGTTGAGCATAATTTAACACACGAATGCAAACATTTGTGTTTCAGCAAATGGAAACATAAAGCGCAGTTCTTTCTCGGTACCCATGGGGTCCCTGCTACAAAACGGCATTCTATTTTGTTCATAACCGAGGCACATCTGCCCACACTTTAAATCACTTCTCAATTACTTTTGATTCCTAATACAATGTAAATGCTATGCAAATTATGATATAAACTATTATTTAGGAACTAACAACAAAAAGGAATCTACAGATGTTCAGCATAGATTTAACTTTTTTCAAGTATTTGTGGGAAGTGGACAGTGTGTGTGTGTGTGTGTGTGTGTGTGTGTGTGTGTGTGTACCTGTGGAGGTCAGAGTTCATCCTTGGGTGTTGTTCCTCGAAAGCCATCTTCCTTGTTTTTAATGTTAAGACAGGGTCTTACTGGGACCTGAGGCTCACCAATTAGGCTAGATTGGCAGGCACTGAGTCCTAGAGATCCCCCTGTCTCTACCTTCTAGGGGCTAGGATTATAGGCACTCAGAACCATGGCCAGCTCTTGACATGGGTCCCAGGGATCGAACTCGGATCCTGATGCTTACAAGGCAAGCGCTTTACCAGCTGAGCTCTCTCCCCAGAACCTCCCACATTTCTGATCTGTGGTTCTCTGAATTCACGGCTATGGAAGCTGTAGAGGGGGGAGTGGGGGGGGGGGGCAACTCCAACTGCCTTCGTCTTCTCACATTTTGGAAAAAGGGCTCACCGAAAGTGCTTTGGATGCCTTGTTCCGTTAACAGCACCGTTCCCTAGGCCTTCCAGAGAAGCTAGTGACATGGAGACAAACGGGGAGAACTCTTGAGAGGTCCTTGTGAGTCAGGCATTTTGGTGGGGTGATTAGAAGCATCTCCCCCAAAGCCCAACATCTCTCAGTTGGCAATTCCAAATGGAGCCAGCAGACACAGGTATTAGGGAGTCAGCATTCGGGAAGGGGGTTTAGTAATGAACCTGAGTCATGGAAACATAGGAAGCGAGTGAAAGAGAAACCATAATTAACTTCCCATGTACGATCTGAGTCTCAGGGAGGCTGCTTGCAGGCACGTAGGAGGAAACAGTATTAGGGATGAGCTGACAGACTGTTAGTAACCTGATGGGGACTAGGGTATAAAGGGGCTGGGGGAGTCCCGGCTGTGCTATTTAACCGAGAAGCTTCTGATGCTCCAGGTTAGTTGGAAGAGACTCCAGCAGCCACTCAATTTGTCCTGGCGCTAGTGAGTAGCCAGACAAGGTGAATATTTATGTGGTGAAATGCGGCCCCTTGTGGTCTGATTCAGGAAGAAAAAAAAAAAAAAAAAAATATATATATATATATATATATATAT
>CABHPH010158364.1:16112-37184 GCA_902168325.1 Peromyscus nudipes | reverse complement strand
TTGTCAACTCTGTTAAAAGTCCTGTTTCGGAAATCCTTCCAAGCCTGGAGGTTTCTGCAGTCGGAAACTGCCCTGGCTGAGATTTCCTTCTGTTTTTAAATTGTCTATGACATTTTTAAAACGAAGAAGGATGCTTGCCATTTTTGTGTGCGAGGTTTGTATGGGGGCGGGGACCCGGGGCTGCTAAAACACACACTGTGAAACTTTACGCAGCTCTTTTCTTAATATCCCTGCTCCTCTCTGAGTAATCAGTCGCATTTAAGTGAGCAAGACGCAGGTGTATCCTCGCGGAAGGACTTGCTAGTCTATACAAAGCTAGCCTAACAGTACCACATTCAAAGGGGACTGTAGGAGAAAGGAAAGCTAATAAGGAGTGGGCTGAATGGTCCTTATGCTTCAACAAACCTATTCAAGGTCGGTATCAGAGAAAAGAAAATAAATAAATAAAAGAATCATGTGAGGTCGTTTACACAGAAGTGGGTGGTTTGAAAATCCATGTCAATGGTGGAAAAGAAAAAATTAGAAGGGGTGTGGGCATCCCCAGCAGACCTGTTTTTGCCAGGCAGACAAAGGGGTCTTGAAGGTGGTGAACCCGCGCGTGGGAATTCCTGGGAGAGGCGGAGGCTGGGGCTGGTGAGTAGAGGCTCTTTGTTCCCTTCTGAACTGATGGGTTCGGAAGATGAGCCCGAGCCTAGACAAAGCAGCCCCAGCCTCTACAGGACTCCAATGGTTTGGGACCCTGGTGAGCAGGAGTGGGCGTGGCGATGAACAGGGTCTCCAAATACTGGAAAGGAATCCTTTCCTAGCTTGGGTAAACTGCCTTCAGGGAGGAGGCATGCACCCTGGTGCCACGGGGGAAATAACAGATCCAGGACACCCCACGTTTCACAGTGACATTTCTTCTGTGGCCTTTTTCTGGAAACCTTTGGAGGGTGGGCGCAGCCCTGGGAGGTGGGGAACGGAGGTGGGGAACCGCAAGCAGCCGCGCAGTGCCTGGGTAGCTCTACTAAGCTGTGGCCTGAACCCTTCGCCCGCGGAGCGGCAGTTTCTTTCGTCCCAGTTCATTTGAGAAGGCTTGAGGCAGTCGCTTGAGTTAACAAAAGAGGAAGAGAGGTATGCCCGGTGTCTAGCCTTTCCTCTCAGAGAACGAGCAGCCAGAGCTGGATAAAGAGGAGATGGGGTAGAGGGTTTCTGAAAGGAGTCAACGTTTTGTGACTCCCCCCCTTTTTTTTTTTGACAGTCAAACAATAAATTCGCGTTCAAAGCTCCTCCTCTTTAATTAAAAGCCGCAACTGCAGTCCTTTCGGGCAAAAACAGGGACCAGGTTGCGGAGATCGTCTCCATACACGTGCTGGAGGAATTCTGACTGCCCCGAGCTTCAGACTCAGCAGCCCAAGGTGGAGCCAGTGTTGCCAGGAGCAGAGCAGGGTAGCTGTTGTCTCTGGACATTCATTCCTTTTCCTCCGCCAGAATGAAACATTTCGGAGAAAAGCTTGTGACCCGAGCACATGGTTTTCTTTCAACTCCCCACTAGTGCCTCTGGTGGAGCAGTTGACTGATCAGCTAACTCATCTCTCTTCTCCCTGTAAGCTTATGTGGAGAAGCCTTGTTTTGAGGCGACTAAAAGAGTAAAGAGGCTCTGGAGCCCAGTCCCAAGCTTCATTTAAAACGAAGTAACAGAGGCAGTCAATAGCCTTTGGGGGGCACTGCGTGCCTTGCAGGTGGGCAGTAGTTTCAACCTAGTCCTCTCCTCTTACATTCCTCTGGGTTCATATTCAACGTCCCTGCCGCTCCCACGAGCGTCTCTCACTAGATAGGCTGTGTCTCTCTTCCACCCTTCTTCCTTTAGCCGAGTCCCCATGCAAAGTCAGTGCCGCGTCACTCTTCAGTAAGGAGCTTATGCAGAGAGGAAAACAGTAGCTGAGAAACTTTCCTGTCCATCATCCACCTTCTCCTAGCAGAGCAGCACCAGCAGTGTGTTCAGCAAGAGTAAGGGACCATCCCCAACAGTTCAAGCAGTCATCAGTGACCACCTGAAACTGCCACGTCCTCTTTTATAAATTGTATTGATTGCTAGAATGACTTTATTAACAAATCTACCCCTATGATCGGTAGTATTAAGAGGGGGGTTTTTTTTCCTTTTTTTTTTTTTGCACGGGCTCCACATTTGTCCCACCTTTCCACTTTTTCTATGTTCGTGAGACTATATTGGAAATGGGTTTTAAGATTCCCACATGTAGTACATGAACATGCCTATTTAACAAGGAAAGAATTTGCAAGTGTGACAAAATTAGATGATATATAGATGTCTGTTTTGATTAGATTCCCTGAAACTAGCTTGGCAGACTAAAATGAGACTTAAATATACTTGACTTACACATGTTTTTTTTTTTTCTCCCCTCAAGGCTGCTTACATTATGTTACTAAATGACCAACACTTATGAGTTCTGGCATTCATAAAGCTGACAGTAAAGCTAAACACTGGTGCTTGGACTGTGGCTAGGACAAGCTGGTTTCAATTTGTTTAAAGGTGGAGGATGGTTTTGGAAAACAGCATTCCACGGTTTCTACTTCATAGATTATCTTTATAATTACACTACACTGCATCACATCTTTATTTGTTTGACACTTTGGGAATAGAATATGGAATTGTCCCCTGCTTGGGTTCAAACTTAGTTTTGTTTCAAGTTCTTTTGTTGGTAGGATTTTTAAAAGTTTAAGTTAATGAGGAAGCTTAATCTGGTCACCTTCATTCTAAAGCTAAGTAGTCGTTCAGAGCTTCAGTGGGGTGGACCTGGCTGTTGAGACCTGATATCCAAAAGTGTATTTAATCACCTTTGTTACATATATCAGAAGTGATGAAACAAATTTTCACAAAGACTAGAAACGCATGTCAACGAGAAAACACCAACAAAAGATTTGTAGATATTAAGTGATAAAAGTAAGAATATTCCCTAACAGTGAATGTTTTATATTATCATCTTTGTTGGATTTTTCACAGCACTATATAAGCAGGAATATTGGAAAATTGCATTCTTTAGTGCTGAGTGATTTCTTTGATGTCTTTAGACTCTTCCCTTTTAAAATTGCATGTTGGATGATTTGTAGATATCTTTATGCAAAAAAAAATGTTTTCAGTGCAGCTGTTCAGATGTCAAGTCCAAACTAGAATGAGAAACAAGCAGTGGATGGAAATATCCTTCATGCTTTGAGTTCATGGGAAGGGAGTCTTTGTTATGACAGAGTGAAACCTAGATCATGTGCAAAAATATCCCTGTTTAACTTTGCAGAAAAAAAAAGTATGCTCTCTAGGCTCGGATGACTCCTTTGCGTGTGAAAGAGAAGTTGACTACTTGTACCCACCCACTTCCATTCAATGTTCTTTCCAATGACAAAAGCCTGACTTGTGGCCAGTCACCAATTTGACAGAAGTGGTTCAAATGGTGAAGTACTGTGTTGGCATAGTGTTCACAGAAAATGGATTTGTACTTTTTAAAAATGACTTTTTGAATTTTAATTTTAGAAGTTCTGATAAGGCTCCAATAGAACTAAGTATATCATTACAAAAACCATTGTACAGGTAGAACTACACCCATGATTAAGTGCTACAATACAATAAAAGTTTTAAAAATTCGATCTGATGCATAATTTTACTCCTATGAAAATATATTGGTTGTAAAAGTTATTGTTCTAATCTTTGCAGTCTGTGGTAGAAGGAAAAGATACTGGCAGCTGTTAATGGAGTGAAGATTGGAAAGATCCTTGCCTGTTCCCATGAAAATAGTGATAATTTATGCCTGCTGGGAGGTGCACACTAAAATGTGAAGGTTAACTTTTGTGCACATCCACATTTTCACTCACATGTAATTATTATCATTAAAAGTATAATATGAAAATTGATGACTGGATCACTGCTTAGCAAAATGTACTCTGTTTCCTAACATCCTAGATGACCTCTGGAAAATGATGATTATTATTAGCCTTGCACAGACATGCAAATGTGTCATTTTCATCAGTAGAACTGTGTAAAACATTAATTTTTATAGAGTTCCACATTTTGCAGGGAGTGGCTTTCCTATGATTTCATAAGCAGCACAGGGAGTTGCTTCAAATTAAAACTACCTATTAAAAAAATAGTGTAAAGCAAGAACCAAAAAATAAACCTCCAGTTTTAGAGTCCTCCAACAGCTGTTAAAAGGTGATGTTTCTATTGGTAGAAAAAAAAATTCTAGGTAATACACACACATTCAGACTTTGTGATTTTGAACAATCATATTGCTTTTTAGCAATGCTTTTGAGAAGCAAAAAATTTAAAGCTTACATGTAAATAACCAGTACAAATGCTGGAAGGGCTAAGCTTTTTCTTCCTCATTAGAAGTAAATGGCCTTCTAATTCTCTGAATCTTTTACCAGAAATCAGAAAGACAAACGTCTATTCAGTAGTGAACTGCTTAGCTCTATAGGTCCTCATGGTTTAAATGAAAAAAAAAAGATGTCTATCACCATCATAACACCACCAAACCCCTAAAATTACCAGTTTACATGATATACTATATACTAGAGAGTATTGATTGAAAGAGACAGTTGCTTATAAAACAACATAAAAGCACTGGACATGTGAATTGAAGGAATTTTTTTCTCTGTCTCCTGGGATTCTCATTCTAATGATGTTAGTGAACAATTCTTTTTAAATTGGCACTTCAACAATGCTTGAAAAATTACATTGTTATACAGAAAACCCATAATCTTCGCAGTCATTGCATATTAAATAATGTTATTGCTGTTTGTCAAGGCTAAGGTAAGAACACAGTGAAGTAGTGCCCAAGAATAGTGAGCAAACACACCATAAAATCGAGAACATCTACAGATCTGCTATACACAAGACTTTCTTAGTAGACCTCAACAAAAATTATTTTCAGTACTTTTATATGCCTTCTCCGAGACAAAATTAACCTTGGTGGCCAAAGTTATAGGGTTACAGAATATCTGACCAAACATCATGCTGCTTATTGTGTAAGCAGTGGGGGCAGCACTAGTTGGCATTGCAGCTTTAATGAGAGTTATTTTTCTTTAAATATCCTGAGGTTTGTCTTATACAAAAGAAAGATTCTGTTCAAAAAAACTATGTAGACATTTGCTGTGATAACATCCATCACTTAACTCCTAGAGTGCATCCCGTCATGCTTCTCTTTTCTTATAACTTGCGAAAATACTATCCAACTTTCAATCACTAATGTAAATATAATTGTGTATGATGACACTTATGCCAAGCGCTTCAGGTTTTCACAAAGCTGGCCTGTTTCTTTTGTTACAGAGATAGTGAACTGTGTTTGAGCAGGTCGCTTGTCAACAGCTCTGATAAAATCATCCGGAAGGCTGGTTCAACCATCTTCCAACACTCTGTACAAGGCTGGAAAATCAACTCTTCTTTAGTCCTGGAGATAAGGTGAGTTCCTTTAATAAGCCCCCCAAATTTCACATGGTGTTATTAAATGTGTTGGGTGAGGCCAATTTCTATTGAACAATTGATTTATGGCTTAAGTGTGAATGCTTAATGAAAAATTGAATCAGCTGTATTTGATGTTCCTCTTGGAAGAATGTGGAACCAAGAAATAAAGTCATTGCACAGTCAAATTTTCAAGGATGATGGAATTTTGAATATACTATCTTATTATCAGTGGAATAAAATACTGAGCTAAGTACTAACTTTTAGCATATTTTTACTCCATTGTTCAGGATGAACCTTCATCTTAGGAGTCATTTCCTTAATTTTTTCTTATTGAGACTTCATTTTGATCTGACACTTAAATGCATAGAGCAGAGGTTCCTTGATTGATTCCTATTGTTTCAAGTATAGATTGGTTTGATTTAGTCCATGGTTATGCCTGTATAAGCTCATATGAAAAAGTGAATAAAAAGTAAGAAAATAAACTTTCTAAAAGTCTGGCTTATTCTTTGCTAGACAGACATTTTAAGCTGGGATGAATTATTGAAGTAAAAATCCAATGACTCCTTATATCCATCACAACACTCTCTTCTACTTCAGTCCTAAAGTTAATGAGAAAAGTGGGTTCTACATTCCTAAGCATGGAGGAAGCAAGAATCTCATATTTCTTATATTTCATTACACCATTGCTTTGGTTCGTATGCCTAAATTAGAACATGATGGTAATTCAGAACTCAAGAAGTTTGAGAGAACATATCCTATACATATAGATATAAAATCCTCGCTTTTTTGTGTTGTTTTTCAAAATGTTAGTTATTCATTGATGAGATATTGACATTGAAATTTTGTAATAGTAGCGGACTGATTAAAAAGTTGAGGGTCTCATCTCTTTGTCAGCCTGACATTTTTGTCCTCTTGTGATACCTATAGAGTATCTCCCTCTGTGTCTCCCAGAACTAGCTCCAAATTTGAATCTCAAATAAGTTAGCAATGAATTAATTCTTAAGAATGAGGTGACAGAGGAGCATTCGATCTCAGAAGTTGACTGAAAGAGAAAAGAGGGGAAAAAGTGATTAGAAAGAAAAGAAGTTATTTACAATCCTGACTTCAAAAAAAATGATCTGGCAAGAAAGGAGTTGTTTAGATAAGGTTGCATGGATGATGCAAAAGAAAGTAGTAGAGAGTTATACAAAACAACATCATAATAGTTTAATTAGCATACCTAGCCATGCTTAAAATGTGTTATGTATGTGAAAATCTAAAAAGTGTATTAAATGAATAATACACCTCCATAATTAATACATCAGTTCATGCATTCCTGACATCTTTTCAAAAATGAATACTCTATGTATTCATGAGACTTTAAATTTACATGTTTGCTTTTTACTAAGGTAGCCAATCTGAGGGTGTTTAATATAAACTGACTCAAGCGAGTCTTCTGTTGGAACTCTACAAACTAATGAAGGCTGCAGTTGTGGTTTTGAAGGTGCGCTTTTTCAGTTAATAGCTGTTAATACAAATGAAATGTTAGTACCAGCTATGTTTATATTGCTCTTCTTAACAGAAAAAGAGGTAAACAATGCAAGAGTGAACAAATATTGAATAATACATACAAAGTTGTCATTTGCAAGAAAAGAATAATTTGTAAGTTCATTATTGCACAATGTGCAAACAGTTCATAAAAATTACAATTGCTTCTAGCGGCAATGACTACTGAGTATTAATCAGTTTGGCACCTGTAATAAAAGATTTAGGATATTAAAACATCTTGTTGTTTGGCTTAGGTTTTATAAGTCTGTTGTTAATAACCATGTCAATGTGGGGGTGGCTGGATACTGTTCAAGTTTTTCAAAAATTATACTTTGAATGCTTTGATTGGGCCATTACTTATGAGGTTTTTTGTTTTGTTTTGTTTTAAACAGTTCAATTGTACTTTAAGGTTTTCTAGTTTTTTAAAATTACCATTATGTTTATAGTGAGCTGATGATATTTCTAATTAATTATTTGTTAATTTACATTGACATATGTAATAGTTGTATAGGATCCTTTCCTTATTTTTTTCAATGTGAATTTTGTTTCTAGTGTTCAGCCCTTCAGTCCATTGGCCTGCAGCTTTCATAGACATACCAGGTGTTGACTTGCTAAGCAATTGTATCATGGAGAATTGTCTAAGGAGATTTGTGTTCATTGTGCTCTGAAGACTCAGAGTTTAACGAGTTAGTGCACCTTACAAGTAAATTCACAACCAAAGTGATTGCCTTGTTCTAAGGCTGTGCTGTACTGACAGTAGCTTGTTTATATTGTTTTCTTCAGAAATGCACTTTTCAGCTTCTTTATTTGTGAATAAGTCTGTAAATATTGTCAGTTTCTGTCCAGCATCTGTCTCTTGACCAACTTTCCATATTTTGTTTTTTTCTTTTCTCAGTTTTCATATATTAAAAAAGAAAACCCTAAGAAGTACAAATGTCAAATAAGGATATAGAAATGTGTGAACTCAGCTACTCTCCCCAAACAGCCTAGCCAATAATTAGTGAACTGTTTCAATCTGTCACCTTTCTTAAACATATCAGACTGCTTAACTAAACATAAGTGCACATTTCTGTGTTTAGTTGTGTAGAAGAATTGGTTGTTGCATTTATAGATTTATTTTCTAGAAAGCACAGCATACAGTTCTACACTGTCTTCTATTTACTGTGATTAACAAGGGACAGTAATGTTAATTGTGGCCTAAGAAGCTTATTTTGCCAAAGAGTCAACATTCCCATTAAGTGTTTTGTTTAGCCAGTCTTTTAATGGAACAAATTGTAGAAGATTATATTTTAGTACTAAATATGGAGGGCCCCTTTAAGGAGTACATGATATTTATTTGATGCCAAATATATATTTATTTGATGTAAAGTGAAAAAATTATAAGTTGTTATCATCCAGTTTTACGGAATTTATAGCCAAATGTGAAATGCTGAACTGTAAAAACAGTGTTCTTCACATATTTTGGAAAAATTTTAGTTTTCATTTGCTGTGATTGTTTAGTATTTTCTTTTTGATGCTAAAATCTCTTTCCTGTAACATGTTCCTCAGTCCTGAAATACTAAGTAATAAAAAAAAGACTTTGTGCTTTTAGGCCTTTGAGGCAAAATGCTCCAGAGGATAAATTTTTAGACAAAAAATCCTGTAGGGATTTTCTTTCATTTTATAAGCAAAATAATGCACTCAGCAATTTCAAAGTTTTTTTCTTTTCCATTTTAGTAAACTGTCATTGTCAATCAATGTGTTTTTTTAAAAACACCAAGTTTGCAAACACTGATTCTCTCCTCTATCTTTTCTATTTACTGTAATAAATTCAAATCAATTTCATACACACACACTAATTTCATTTTTAACTTTTAACGTATTCCTGCTGTAAGGTGTGTTACTCAGTGCTTTCTGGTGGAACAGATGCACTTTCAGTGGAATTTCAGTTGCTACAACCCATATATTGTTGACCCCAAAACAGAGAGGACAGAATGGCATGTGATGGTGGGTTAGCTATATTTAACATTTCACAAGTGAAAACAGTATGTAGTAACTTAACCCTCTGCACCACTGCAGCTGCTGGTTCAACTGATGGGTGCTGTTGAAAGGGAAGTTCTGGTGGAATCTTCAGTTGAGAAGTTTCTGTACAGCGTCTTTCCTGTCAGTTTAACAGTTCACTAACCTTTGGTTTAAGTCAACTTTGTCTCGGGGAGGGGGGGGAGGTTTTTTCTGACTAAGATTTTCAGTCTCACTGAAGATGAAACATGTTTTCAATTTTTTTTCCAGTTACTATTAAAACAGTCACTGTAAGTAGGTGTTGGCTTAACTGAAGATGTTTGAAGGTCTGGGTTAGAATGAACAAGTGACAGTTGAGATACGGATAATCTTTGAAGTCAGACACAGTCCTTGAATTTGAATATCTGTTGGTGGCTTGACTACATATCAAGAAAGCTTGCAAAGTTACGGCTTGTGTACAAAATAAGTTTTTGCTGATTTGTGAGTGTGTAAGCTCAGACATTAAAGCTGGGTTTCCTTTTATTTTTGAAGCAATTTTGCTTACTCTGCAGTTGAACAAAATTAAATTCATATTATGTTCTAAAGCAGACCGATTATGTCTTTCTGATGAAACCTAAAAGTTTTTCAATGTGCTAAAAGAAGCACATTGCCTGTTTTCAGTGACGTTCAGCTAATTATATTTAATTGCCATTTTTTTCTCCTTTCATATATGTATGTCTAAGCGACAACTATATTTGGGGAAATCCATGGAATTTCTTATAGCCATTACATCTTTAATCTAATAAATTTTTTTTAGCCTTCTAAAGTGAGAAGAATCTAATCATTCCTCACTGGTTCCAAAGAAGCTTTGTGCTTCTAAGTCACAGTATTATTCATTCATAATAATTATTGTCAGCATGTTATACACTTCTACCAACAATCTTATCTCCAATAACTTCCCATACATAAATTTTAGCCCTAAGATAGGAATGAAATGTTTGAATAAATATATGAAATAAGACATACGAAAATCATTTAAAGCCATTCAAAGCCTTTTCCTCTTAACTGTCTAGTTTAAAATAGCAATTCTACATTTAAAAATGTTTTAAATCTTATCTAAAAGCTTTTTCTATTTTTAAGTTTCATTAGTCTATATGACTTGGAATTTTTAATGCTTTGAAAGATATTTTGCTTTTTTTATACTTCTGCTTTATAAAAATAAATGACTGCCAAGCCTACAACCCAGCATTAGAAGGACACGTAACATTAATCTGTATTCTACTGTACTTAAGATCTATTCATGTCTTTGACTACTATTTTCTCCCAAAAGTTTGCCAGGCTATGCATCAGTAAATTTTGTTAAACTTTTCAAACACTTTTAAAACTTTTTCCCTGAAAGTGATTAAAGTACAAGTGTTCTGCTTACTTGGGCGTCAGATAACACGTTTTGAAATGATTTTGCTTCTAATTTTCTATTAGCGAGAAAAGGCATTATTTTTGGGAAGTCCCTCTTGTCGGTTCACATGCATGTAAATGTAACATTTTGATGGTGTGAAAGGGAGTTTCCCTTTTGGATTTCTAAGCTACAGAAACTTTTCGTACTTGTAAGATCAGATAGCCTTATCTTCTCGTCTGAAACTGCCAAACATGGTACTACTTTTGAGCACAATCTTTAAATGCCTCTACAGCAGCCCATTTCAGTTCTCTTCAAAGGGAAATGGCAACATCACCCACTTCAGTGATTTAACCACATCCGTGCAGTTTTATTTCCAAGACAACCTTGTCATCTTCACAGCTAATGAAAAGCTGTGTTAAAATCTAGATATCAAGTCCTTGCTATCTCTTCCCAGGTAATCAAGTGCTAGTTAGTAAGTGTATATGGAAGGTTATTTGTGGTGCCACTTTTGATAGTTGGGGTTTATCTTTTGTGGAGAATAGCCAGATCCTTATAATGTTTTGTTCTTAATAATGAAACTTACCCAGTGTCACACAGCAGTGACGATGTTATCACAAAAGGAAAATACATGTCTTTATCATACAAATTACCGCCAGGCACTGACTTTTATCCCTGTGAAGATAGAAGCTTGCATTAAGAAGAGCACATTGGTAAATAACTTCTGCTTTCCAGCCTTTACTATGGTTTTCACAGATTGCTTTTTGCTGCTTTGTGTTTGGTGTCTGTGGGATTAAATAATCTTGGACTTTTGTAGGCCACATTCCTAAGTTCTTGTCAATATAATTTTTTCCAAGGCTAGTAGATCCTGGCATCTTTCCTGGATGTTAGTTACAAACATGAATGATTCATTCCAAAGATTCCTTTTTATGCTTTAAAAATTATTCTAACCTAGCCCTCCATCCCATAACTTGATCACAGATACCTCTTTAGATCATTAAAATCTATAGATTTACACAGAAAGATAATTTTGCCACTCTTGCGTGGACAGCTATGATTTATACTCACATCCCTTACCGGTAGATCAGGGTGCAGTACAAATATGGGAACTACAGACTGCAGAACCTCACAGCTTGGATTAAACCGACTCTTTCTAGACGTAGATTCCTTTGCCTCACTGCTTGCCACCTGGTTATTTCATGTCTGATTCTTCTATTTTACACTTTAAAATACAACAGTTGAATACTTTTAAAGCAGTTTCCCATGAGAAATCAGTTTATTGTGTACAATATTCAGCTTCTGAAGTTTGAAAGAACAACCACTTGATCAGGTGCATTTTCTTTTTTTTTTTAAATTTTATTTATTTATTTATTTTTTATAAAAATTTTTATTTTATAATTAATTTAATTTTACATATCAGCCAAGGATTCCCCTGTCTGCCCTCCTCCCACTCCCCAGCCTTCCCCCACAATCCACCCCATTCCTACCTCCTCTAAGGCAAGGTCTCCCCCGGGGAGTCAGCCCAGCCTGGTAGATTCAGTTGAGGCAGGTCCAGTCCCCTCCTCCTTACTCCAAGGCTGAGCAAAGTGTCTCAGCATAGGCCCTAGGCTCCAAAAAGCCAGCCCATGCATCAAGGACAGGTCCTGGTTCCACTGCCTTGGGGCCTCCTACACAGTTCAAGCTCATCAACTGTCTCACTTATCCAGAGGGCCTGGTTCAGTTCCATGGGGGCTCTTCAGCTATTAGTTCACAGTTCATGAGTTTCCACTAGTTTGGCTATTTGTCCCTGTTCTTTTTCCAATCATGGTCTCAGTATCTCTTGCTCATATAATCCCTCCTCTTTCTCACCGATTGGACTCCTGGAGCTCCACCTGGGGTTCGGCCGTGGATCTCTGCATCTGCTTCCATCAGTCACTGGATGAGGGTTCTATCATGACAGTTAGGGTGTTCGGCCATCTAATCACCAGAGCAGGTCAGCTCAAGCACTCTCTCGACCATTGCCAGTAGTCTACAGTGGAGGTGCATTTTCTCTTAGGCCACATCTCACCTGCCCTCCAGCTGGTTATGTCTATTTTCACATTTTCTGTCGTCTATTTAGAATATGCACATATTTGTATTTGCACACCATCTTATATCTTATGATTAACTTGTACAATAGCTATAGGATGGGATAAGTTTTAAAAATAAAAATATGGGCTTTAAAATTCAGTGATGAGCTGAGTTAGAATTATGTTTCTCTCCTACAATCATACGTAAGATGCATTCACATCCAATTTGAAAAAGATCAACAGCCGCCCCCCCTCACGCGCATGCGTGCACACGCATATACACACACACACACACACACACACACACAGTTCCCATATAAAATTGATGTTCTGTCTGTACAGGACTTCCTGTACTGAAACCATCTTACTTCTTAGACTTTTAAGTGTAAATAAAAACTTACAGACAGATTTAATGTACCATTTGGGTAAATGTATTTTAGGGGAATTCTCAATAATTTAGTATTTCTTCCTATGGTCTAATTCAAAATAACTTCAAATTATTACTATTCATCTCACTGGACAATATTAAATAAAAGCAATGACTCTAGAAAATTACAAACACTAAGTATCTACTAGTACAAAGCTGATCTGTATCAACTGTACATAAGTATTATACAGAATTATATTTAAGTATATTTTGACCAATGGAGTGATTTCCTCACTTTAAATGATATATATGTATATACTATATCTACTTACAAAATTATTCTAAGCTCCTTACACGAGATTTAAAAATATGTATTTCCTATAACATTTACTTGATTTAAATACCATCTGAAATTTTAAGAGTAGTAGTTGCTAGTTTATATTGTGCATGCCATGTATAAATGACCCCATCAGTTCTTAGATACATGGTTCTTAATATAAAACTTTGCTTGCATTCCAAATACAGGAAGAACATTCTCCGTTTCTTAGATGCGGAACGTGATGTCTCTGTGGTCAAGAGCAGTTTTAAGCCTGGTGATGTCATACACTATGTGCTGGACAGACGCCGAACACTAAATATTTCACATGATCTGCATAGTCTGCTGCCTGAGGTTTCACCAATGAAAAACCGCAGGTTTAAGACCTGTGCCGTTGTTGGAAATTCCGGCATTCTGCTAGACAGTGAGTGTGGCAAGGAGATTGACAGTCACAATTTTGTAATAAGGTGAGCATCCTTTGCTTTTGCTTTTTGAGACTGTGACTATGTCAACAACATTTTACTTAGAATACTGTAAGAAATGTTTGAGATTCATGTTAACTTTAGGGATTGTTGATAACGCCTATCATATTTATGTGTGATATCCTTTGCAGGGCTGTATGCAAACAACCTTTTACTTTGGATTAGAAATTTAATTGCTATATCATTGGAAGAAAAGTTGATTTCCTTGTAGCTGCATTTCACAACAGATTTTTAAAGATGGGGAAATGATTATGTTAATTATATTAGTACATACGGGGACAAACAATAGTTTCTTATACCTCATCTTTTAGTCATTCTTTTCATATAACTTAATTTGTACAATGAAGATTATTATGTAGCGCCGTCTCATACATAAATTAATTTTACTGTTTTATTAATAATTACCTAGCAGCCGTAGAAACAAAAATCTAAGTTAGTGAGTTTGTATCTACTATATTGGGTAAAATTACCTTTATTATTCTGTATTTGTGCTATTGGAATTATACGTTTATAAGTTTAGTTTTCTCACATAATTGAACATCCTCATTTGCTGTTCGTTAGTGACCAACATATCTGACAAAGCATGTCTTTGGTTAACTTTTTATTAACTTAAAGAAGCAAGAAACGGATCACATCTGAGATTATTAAGCAAATTTTAAAGTCCCATTCTAGTGTCTGCACAGTTTTTGTTATGTCTTAGGTCCTTAGGAAACATGCTGAATGAATGAAACAGTTGTGCCAATGTGTGGAAAATATATGTACAATGTGAAGGCAAAGAATGTCTAGAGTGGGCTTTAAACACTGATGTCTAGGTGAAGTAAGGTTGTGAAGAATATGTAAGGTTTCTCAACTCTCCCACACTCATACATTCACAGGGCAGGTGAAATAAGGCCGTGCAAGTATCAGTGTGTGTTAGAAAGGATTGCGACCTGAAGAAGTAGATTTCAAAATGTGATTAATCCTGAAGGAAGTTGCTCCAAACAGGACTCACTTCTTCTTCTTGATCCCCTTTCTTAGGACATAAACATTGCAGGCTGACTAAGCTGATAGATTCAGCCCTATTTTGGATACTGATGAGAATAATGTTTTCAGTGTGACACAGGATGCCATCAGTATTGATCACATTTATATCAGTTCGTTGGTGTCACTTTCTTTCCTGGCTTTGTTACCCACTTATACTGACTGTTATGTTTAAAATTTTATTATTATCCGAATTAAAATACTGGTATCTTACACTGTATTATTCCTTCAATAAGCGGATCCCTACCTTCTTTCTTCATTTGGTGACTGCCATTGCTACAAACCACAGTCTTTCATTTTCATTTTTCTTGCATTCATTTCCTGGAAACTGTTCGCCGTTGTTCAGGTCCCATTCTCTTGCAGCAGCCTGCACGTTTGCAGACCCCTAGCCTCTGATCCATTAATGATTGCAGTTTTCAGTCTGTGAATTTTAACGTCTGTGTTTTATAAAGACAAAATTCTCTTTCCTTAGTCTAGCAGGAACCATAGGCCATACCAATCCCCACACTGGTTTGCTATGGAGAAGTAGAACTAGGTCATGTTGCTGCCCTGCATAACCTCCAGCTAAATGCTGAGGAACTGGGGGTTTGACCAATGTTGTCTTTTCTCTCCCTTTAATGACTTGGGTGCTTAATTTTGTGTATAACTGTTAGACTTACAATTCATATATTCTGTTTCAGATCACTAACCTGACAGTGTAACCATTAAATACATTGAGATCATTTCTAAGGAAAGCAAATTCTGGTAACATCCAGTATAATAGTTTCATATTTGAACCCTGCAGCCTGTGTCTCCAATATCTTTGATCTGCTTTACTAATGATTGGCAGGTGTATTTGTGGACCTATTTTATGTTCTAGGACAGGGTTGCCTCTCACCTGAAAGAAAAACAATAAGAGGAATATGGTTACACTTTCTAAGTCGGAATCCATTTGACTCCACTTATATTTAATCCTCAAACATTGTATCTACAACAGATGACTCAGTGTTCTGTCTATTTTATGAATTCACAAATGTTCTGGTTTCACCTTAAAGGTTAAAAGGCAACATTCATTACTTCAGTAGCTAACAATAATAATTAATGTAGAAAACTACTTTGAAAATGTTGAGAATGAGGTTGAAATAATTCACCTACTAATGGCTTCTCTTCCTGGAGGTTTCCAGTTGCTTTCTCTCCCAAAGAAAGGACCTAGATGGACTAATTGCAAATTATTATATGTAAATATGTACCACAGAAAGTTATTATAGTATCAATTATATGTTTTACACACACACACACACACATACACACACACACACACACACACAAACACACAAAAAGCAAGCATCAAATTCCCTTTCATGGCAAATGCACATGGGAAAAATTATAGTTATCATCAAGTAGCCTGTTCCTTCACTGTCCTGTGGGTGGACTAAACTGTCAGCATATCAGCAATTTCCATTGATGATATCTTCAAACTGAAAAATTTGGCATTGCCTCCCCACAAACATTCTGTCTTGATTAGAACTTAGTCCTTAACTGATTTCCCTAGTTGCATGCTGTCTTCTTTGTTAGACTCCACCTTAATTGCAGCATCTGAAACAATATTGCTATTCTAATCAGTCTCTGTATCTTTTCATTCAACTTTAAAACAAATTTAAATATATATTTGTATATATATATTTATGTCTTTTTTGTTAACTTTACATTTTATGTTACTTATTTATTCTTTTGAAGTTTTAATTTTTGTTGTTGTTTTGGTTTTTGTTCATGTCTTTGTTTGTTTGTTTGTTTTTCAAGACAGGATTTCTCTGTGTAGCCCTGGTTGTCCTGGAACTCGTTCTGTAAGCCCTGCTAGCCTCAAACTCAGAGATCTGCCTGCTTTTACCTCCCAAGTTCTGGGATTAAAGGCATGTGTTGTCATGCTCAGCTTTATAGTTTTTTAATTAAATGTAGTTACATCACTTCTACATTCCATTTTCTCCCTCTAAGCTCTACAATGTCTTCTCCTTCCAGCTCTTTCCATGCCTTCCCACTCTCTCTGAAATTGATGGCCTCTTGCTATTATTGTTACTTATATATGCATAAATATATAAATACCACCAGCTGAGTCTATTTTTTTTGCTTGTGTGCACATGTTTTCATGGTTGACCAGTTGTTTTGGATAACCAGTTAGGAAGCTCATAGTTGGAAAAGGCTAATTCTCTCTTTCAGTAGTCATTAGTCTTTTTCTAGGGATGGGACCCAGTAGGATTTCTCTTTTTTATGTTAGCATGTTGATTAATATTGTCAATGTTCAGGTCTTATGCAATTAGCCACACTGTTGAAGTATCAAGGGTGTAGTATCCCTGTCATTTT
The DNA here is from genome assembly GCA_902168325.1 of Peromyscus nudipes. NCBI lineage: Eukaryota > Metazoa > Chordata > Mammalia > Rodentia > Cricetidae > Peromyscus > Peromyscus nudipes. Next base: position 20,268 of record CABHPH010158364.1, on the reverse strand, counting down.
TAGTAGACAAAATAACAACAGCCTTTTAGTCTTCTGACTCTTACATTCTTTCTGTCCCCATGCTGTAGATGTATCCATTGGAGTTGGGCTCCCCACAACCCACTGATCTCTGTGATATCAGAGATTTTTATCCATGATATAAAAAATCAGTTGTGGTTTTCTGTAATGGTCTTGTTTTATGATGGATGAGAGCTGTAATTTTATATGGGTATAAAGATATATTTTATACTGCAGTAAGAAATTATGCTGGTCTGATTAGGTGATGCTATAGGTTTTCTTTTGAGATCCATGAATTCACTAGCCCCAGGTCATCGGCTAAGTTTCTAATTTCAGGCATGATCAGACAGCTGTTGGTTATCACCAACATATGAATATCACTACCGCACTTTTAGGGATGCCTTGTCATGATGATCATGATTTTGATTCATATGGGTTGGTCTATCCATTGCTTGCCTTTCTTGGAAGCTTACATAGCACTTTTTAGTACTAAGAAAGCTGGACTGCAGGAAGGAGGCATTCAGGTTATATCCAGCCAAATCTTCTGAGTCTCGTGTCCTAAGACTGGGGTGTCATGAGCAGTAGGATCCTTCAGCCACAGAGAGACAATCCAAAGACAAGAAATGTGTGTGTGTGTGTGTGTGTGTGTGTGTGTGTGTGTGAATGTATACATATAAATATGAATATAACCTTAAATGAAGATCTATCATTTGGACTGATAATACTCCATATAAGAGCCATAGACCACCAAAAAACCCCCACTATCAAGCAAATTTACCCCTTTATTCATTGCTTTATATTCCACATTCAAGAGAGAACCTCTGTCTCTATAAATTATATCTTTCCAGGGTAAAAGATCATAGAACTTTTATCTCTCGTCATGTCCACTTGCTTATTCACAAAGAAATACATGAAAATCTCTGTTGACTGACTCTTCCTTCTCTTGATAACATTTTCAAATTTATAACAAAATAATTACTCATTCAAAATTTATAAAATGTGACATATGAATCAATTTATGTAAAGTTGAATTTACATAAATTTAGTGTTCTCCAGCCTAGAGCCAGTCTAGAGGCAAGAGGCTATGTGTATGTGAATATTTGGAGTATTTTCATAGCTAATTTATATTTTTAAGTTGCTCTCATCTCTGTTATATTATTCCCTCAAGGTCACAAATTTTTTAAAGATGGTAATAAAACTGGGCCAAATCTACTGCGATGTACAAGTCAACTATATATTAGGTTAACGTTGAAGAAAGATTTTAAATAGACTGCTCTTTGGGCACATGAAGTTGGTCAAGGCCCTTAGCTCTACAACTTTAGAAGCCTCTCTATACCTTGTCAAGCTATTGTTATTTAGTGCTTAATAAGAATTTAATAATGATAAGCTATAAAAGCTTTTATTTATGATATGTAGGAAACAAGACACATTTAAAAAGGAAGTGAAAGAAACATCTTAATGACCATTTCCCCCCTTTTTGCACCAATAAATCACTTGATAGCTACGTGTACTAATCTCTGGAATACTGCCCCAAAGTTCTTATCCTCCTTAAATAAAATTTTTTTTAAGGTTTATTTATTTATTGTACATACCGTGTTCTGTCTGTATGAGTCCTTGCAGACCAGAAGAGGGCACCAGATCTCATTACAGGTGGTTGTGAGCCACCATGTGGTTGCTGGGAATTGAACTCAGGACCTCTGGAAGAGCAGTCAGTGCTCTTAACCACTGAGCAGTCTCTCCAATCCCTCTCCTTAAAATCTTATTCAGGTGCACAATCTGCTTTTCCTTCCACAAATACCTGTGAACTTCTGTTATCATATCTTTGTGCAATAGTTACATTCTTTCCATTAAAGGTCCAGAAAAATATTTGTTTAGAGTTTATTGAAATTTCCATTCTTCTTTGGAATACTTCCCTATTTATTTTGAGCTGGCTAGGACATATAGAACGTTTCGGATGTCTGACCCACTTGGAGATTCACTGTGCACCTGGAAAGATGCACAAAGAGGTGTTTGAATGGTTTCTTGAGTAGCCTATGTTTCCAGTGAGTTTGTTTCCCACTTGCCCTAGTGCATAATGGCTTTGTTGAGGGAGATGAATTGTGTCTGGTCTACTTTCATAGGGCATTAATTAGTTTAGTGAATTCTCGAGATTGAATTTGTCTAAGTATTATGCTTAACTTGACTTCTGACTTTAAAGATAACAAAACTTTTTAAAGATGGATATTTAATCACATTTTTATTATTTTTGTACTTTTATATTAAGAAGTAAGTTGACATACATCTTAGCTATACACTATTGTGTATAGCATGGCACACAAATGGCAATCTTTTGCTCCAAGTAGCTTCCTTTTGGGAGAGAGGATGGGGAAATATAAATGGTATTTGTGTCTTGTCTTTGCTGCTTACTTATGAGGACTATGAATCTTAAAATTCCCATAAATTTTAAGATATGCACAAGAAAATGACTAACTCACTTTATAAGCATAGAACGCATTAAAACATGATATTTTATTCTGAAAAGGACACTCACAGTATTGATTTGTACAATTAATCAATCAATTGTATTAACAGTAGTTTCAGGTAGATATTGGACAAAAGGCAACTAGGATCATATCAATAAATGATGTTTGAGGTATTAAAACACAAGAGTAGGAAAACCTATTGAGGGTGTCCTTCAAGTTTTAACCATATTCAACCCTCCCTACCTCTTCTCTGACCCTCCAAACTTTTGTGCCTTTTTAAAATTCCTTTAGGACTAATTTGTCCTGCCCAAATATTCTTGGATGTGTGCCCTTCTACTAGAGCACATTGACTTACCAGAGACTACACTCTTAGAGAAAACTGCCTCTCCCTCTCCTAGCATCTAATCATTGCCAATAGCTTTACAGGTAGGGGTGGAATTATGAGTCCAACTTTCCTTTCCATCCTGGGAATTTTTCTAGCTTGGGCTTAAACCACCAGTCTTTTGCATGCTTCCACAACCACAGCAAATTCATATGTACAGCTTCCCTGAGGTATACAGAAGACAATGTTTCACCGGACTCATTCACCACTCTGGCTTTTGCAGTCTTTACACTTCCTTGTCTTGGTGGGGTGGGGTGCTACATACGTTCCCTTTGGGACTGAGCAGTCTACAGTCTCTCAATCTCAAGCACCTTGTCCAGTTGTGGGTAACTGTATTAATCACCTTCTACTGCAAGTAGAAGTGTCTCAGATGAGAGTTGAGAGATGTGTGGATCTATGGATCTATGAGTACAACAATAATTCATTAGGATCCAGTTTAATACTATGTCCATTTAGTAGCATAATATTTGTGGTACTCTTAGTGCTTGCAACATGTCTAGCAAGAAATTCTTAACCCAATGTAATTGTTTTATTCTCATTGAGTGACTAAGTATTCATCAATTTCTATACTAAAAGTTTCATACTATATGTATTTACATGAAAAGGAAAGAGAAAATATTTAATAAGCATTTCTAAAACCATAAATCAAACCATACAGTCAGGCAAACTATGATTAATGTTTCTTAATGTACATACCTCATGATACCTGGCCCATGATTACTAAGTAAGCAGATCTTAAGTTTCATCAAAGAAATCTTAAGACAAGAAAAGTGAGTCTCTGCTTCAAACTGAAGGTGTCAGGATGAGCTCCAGGAGTCCAATCGATGAGAGAGAGGAGGGATTCTTTAAGCAAGGGACATCGAGACCATGATGGGAAAAAGTACAGAGACAACTAGCCAAACTAGTGGGAATGCATGAACTGCAGACCAATAGCTGAGGAGCCCCCATGAAACTGGACTAGGACCTCTGGATAGGCGAGACAGTTGTTTAGTGTGAACTGTTTAGGGGGCCCCCAGGCAGTGGGATCAGGACCCATCCCTAGTGCATGAGCTGGCTTTTTGGAGCCTAGTGCCTATAGCGAGACACTTTGTGGTACAGGGAGGAGGGGCTTGGACCTGCCTCAACCAGGCTCTGCTGACTCCCCAGGGGAACCTTGCCTTGGAGGAGGTGGGAATGGGGGGTGGGTTGTGCAGGAAGGCTGGGGGGGGCAGGAGGAGGGAGGACAGGGGAATCTGTGGTTGATATGTAAAATGAATAGAAAATCTCTTAATAATAATAATAATAATAATAATAATAATAATAATAATAATAATAA